>VYYI01000531.1:0-29634 GCA_021029175.1 Bilobella aurantiaca
CATGCCATAATCTCTAAAATAAAAATCTCTGCAAAATAATCTCTGCAAAATAATCTCTGCAAAAAAATCTCTAAAATAAAAATCTCTGCAAAACAAAAATGTCTGCAAAAAAAATTACTACATGCTAACAATCTCTGCACGCTAAATATCTCTAAATAAATATCTCTGCAATTAAAATCTCTGCATGAAAATAATGTACCTTATAAATCTTAGAATATGTTCATTTTAAAGTTACAATTATTTCCGGAAATAAAAAATGAAACTTTGAAAAAATTTCGATTTAAAAAAAATTATTATTATTTTATTCTACTCTTGAAAATAACTAGACAACCGCCCGCCCCTCCTCGCTTCGCTCGTCGGGTACATTAAATATGCCCCAAGCTACATGCCTCCGGCGGCAGGAGCAACGAAAAAAACTCGTTACTGAAAAGGTTTAAGTTAAAAAGTATTAACTTTGTGCAGAGATTTAAATCGCAGAAATACTTTTATATTGCAGAGATTTAAATTGCAGAGATTTTTATTTTAGAGATTTTTATTGTGTAGAGGTTTTTAGCATGCAGAGCTTATTATGCAGAGATTTTTGTTTTGCAGAGATTTTTATTGTAGAGATTTTTTTGCAGAGATTATTTTGCAGAGGTTTTTATTTTAGAGATTATGGCGTGACACTGTTATTATTATGCCATACAATTCTATACAACTTATAAACGCATCAAATTTAGTGAAAATATTATAGAGAACAAGAAAGGTTTCAGATTCAGTTTACTTTTGTTTTTCACAAATTCGAGCTTTCAGAAATAAAAACAACCCTCAATTTTTTCATATTTTGACAACAAATTTGGGTGTGAAGGTTTTATTTGAACCCACTGTAGATCTGTACCGCTTATTCATCCGTCAGATGGGAGAATTAAAATTAATTATTGTTCTGGCATGAATATGAGTCAATTATATATGAATATGAATAAATTATTTAATTCTCGGTATTTTTCTTTCCAGCATGTTTTATTAGCTCATGCTCAAATGGTACTAATGACCTTTGCCCTCATCCATCAAACTTCCTAGTGAGGGGCAAAAAATAAACAATCCAAACAAAGTGCCTAAACAATGGACAATTGAAAGAAAACTTTATTGTTCTTCTTGGATTTGATCTCCCTTCATGTCACCAACTTGTACGCCTTTAAACAACCACTTAAATAGCTCATAAAACGCAAACAGTCATAAACAAATTCTCGATATTGAGTGAAACACCCATTTCAACACACGCTGAAAAATATTGTATCCTTCATGTGTAGACTCAAATGGTTAAATATGGACTTAAAATTAAAAGAAGTTACAAAAATTTAAAAAACAAATTCAAAACTTCAAAAATGCCCAATTTATACGGACACTTTATACAAGTAAGCTATCACTATAAGCAGTAATTTTAAATGGGTTTTTATTTTCTGCAATGTTAGTGAAATAGATCAATTGATCAAAAACTTTTTGTTTCAATGGCTCAAAATTTCAAGTTTCAAATCTTTTTGTTCTTGAAAACATGCTACTGTTTTCCTAAATTTCGATTTTTTCTATGCAAAGTACAATTACAAGTACGTCATTACAATTTTTGATAATTTAAATTTCACAATTAAATTAAACAAACTAAATCTAAAAAATTCAACTTTAGTTAAACAAATTACACAAATTGTATTTAATTCGGTTGACTAATTATTGCAGCTCGATCTTTCATTTAAAGTAATGGAAAACTGGAGAAAGTTGCTTCTACCTGGGATTTTATTACAGTTAAGCCAAAATTCGACAAAACAAAAATTGGAATTTAATACATGACTCCGACATGAACATCAACGGTAAGTCTCTACTGAATGCTTCTATCTTAAATTTAAATTTATTGCATATTATATACGTTTTGTATAAAATATAAATTTACAAAATTTACAGTTCAGGTTAACGATTGGCCAAACATTTCACATTTATATTGATAATTTATCTAGAATTAACAAGCAATTGCTGATGAATTCTAAAGAATTGCCGTGAAAAAACGGACGACATTTATCTTCTCGACAAGAATAAAAAGAAAAAATTTCAGTTGAAAAAAAATTGTTAGTAATTAGGGAAACATTCCGTCAAGCTAATCAAGAATTAACTATTTAATTGATAATTATTTCAAACAAATTTTAAGCATATACCACGTTAACCGATTTTGGAGATATTTCCACATTGTAAACCGAGCTTAGCGTTCTTACATAGTATGAGGGTTTTAAGCGGAAATTAAAAAGTAGCATAACTTTTTTTTTGTAGCGTAAGTACCCTAACTATTCCTTTAATTTAGTTTTATTTTATTTTTTCCATGATAGATGCTAGGAGTGTTAGACAATTAGTTAGTTACAATTAACTTAGTTTACTTAAGTTAATTTAATTCAATAACTTTAAAAAAATCGATTGTGCGAGGAATGCCAGAGTTGTTGACAATGATTTAAGGGGTAGTTGGAATTTGTACTGAATTTAGCTACTGTGCACTTCCGTCCAAGTACGGGCAGGGTTAGCAAGGTACTATTACCTATTTATTTACTATTTTATTTTACTTATTTTATTCTCATCTAAAGCATTATGGCGTAAAGAGGTGCACGGGGGGATTGAAAAAAAAAACACAAAAGTCGCTCCCTTGATACTCTCAGCATTAGAGATGGGCGTCATCTATTTCATTTCATGAGTTCACAAATATGCAAGGAAAACCGCAAATATAGAGTAGCGCTATTCTGAACTTAAACAATTCAAGTTTAATTAAAAAAAAATTATAAAAGTTAGACTGAATATTTGTCCTATGAAAGTAATGTATTCCATCCCCCCAACATATGTTAGGACGTCTTGATCACAAATGCATGATTCTCACTAAACATGAGATTCTCATGTTTAGTCTCACGATGAGAATGTCCAAAAGTATATTAACATAATTATAATTTATAATATAATATGCTCCGCTTGTTTAACATGAATGTAATCATACTCGGGAAACCTTAGGAAAAATCACTTGCTATTGTATCCTTGAACGTGCAGACGTCAGGAGTCCTCTTCGTAAGTACATGTGAACACATTGTGTTGTACACTATGTATGTACACATTGATAAAATTGGTCGTGTACATGTGATAACATTGAAACTTTTCTGTGGCTAGTCATGCTGTTGTCGACCAGGTCCAAAGCGCAATCCTTCCTGCGCAATTAAGCACATGTTAATTTGTCAAGGAACCCAATTGAAGGTAGTTTGCAATTACTCTTGCAAAATTCAGACCGTATAAGGGGTCCCAATTAAGGGTTCTGCGATTACTATTTTTAGAATTCATTATTCCGAAAAAATGTGTGCTTCTCTTTGTATAGCTCATGATTCGTTTTGAAATATTTCAGTTTAGTTGTCGACATTATCGGTTCTAGTATTTTATTTATTCAGCGGTACGTGCCTTGACTACGACGTTTTGCCTTGGGCAAATTTTCTGCAATTTTCTCGTCTATTGTTCCGGTCTATGATTTTTCGGTGATGGCACATTTTATCGTCACTTCATCCGATTCCCTGTTGAACAACGTAAACGCAATTTTTAGCGGTATTCACCGCATTTATATATGCATGTATTGTGTATATATTGTCAGATCGCTGTATTCCGAGTGTAAAGTAAGGAGATGATTTTTCTGAACTAAACTAATTAGGAGAACCTTAGAAAAAATCGCTCGATAGTGCCTTATTGAACGTTTGGATTTCAAGTGTTCTCTTTATAAGCCCTTGTGCACACATTTTGTACAGATTGTGTTGGGCACATTACAAACGTCTCTACTTGGATGTCATTCTCCCTACCAATTACTCAAAAGCTTTTGCTCATTGCTATAGTAGATGGGCAACTGTTGCTTATCTAAACATACATTTTTCATCTCTAATACAGCAACTAAAAATATTCATATTCCATACATTTGAATACTAAACAAAAGAACTTGCTCTTCACTCAAACTTATATTTCACACACTCTTCATTTTCATTTGCAATTTTCATAAATGATGCACTTGGAATTTACATGGTACCCGTTTTCGCCTGCGTAAGCGTTAGTTTTACACGAAACAGTTTTTAAATTTACATAATTGCTCAGGAAAATGCATTGCTCTGGGGTCAGGTTTGCAAATGTTGGAATTAAGACCTAGTAAACTGTCTATTGTTATGATACTAGTATCTTACTACTGTAAAAAACTGCAAATCCACATTGCAACTGCAAGAAGTACTGCTTACCCCACACAAATACATGACTTTAAATGCCTATTTTACTTTGTGCATTTTATGTGGTTGTTCAGGTTTGTACTTGGAACGATCTTGAAGTTTTTTGCGATTCCTGTTGTTGTTTCGAAATTAAGGTACACACATCAAAATTGTGAAATTGTCATGGCTCGCAAAGTCACCATTTGATTTGGTCTCTTTAAAACTTACATTCTATTCAATTATGTCAATAAAAATATAAAACGAAGTTACAGTATAAAATAAATAATATGATATATACACTATGGATAGCACGTTAGTTTGATACATTCGGTATATCAAGCTAAAGTAAGGTCAATAGATTTAGTGTGATGGTATATTGACCAAGTCTAACCAAAACCGTAGTTCCGAATAATGTGTAAAAGTGTTATTTTGAAAACCATGACTCTATAGTAGCATTTGTGCTACAGTTGAAGACTTGTATTTGCGTCATTGGCATGAAACAGCTGTTTTACGTTTTGCAACTGCTTTATTTTGTAATAGTTGTGTTATACCGGTCAAAATAGGTTTGGTAAAATACAATCGCTTCTCTGTGATTGGTGGATCGATGCATACAATATAATAAAAATGCATACTTAATTTAATTAATAATATGTATAACATATGGTAACATCTTCAACCCTTTCAATAATCTGCCAACTCTATAAACTTCGTTATTGTAGCTACCGTAGTCGAAATCTGTTCATGTTGCTCAACTGCTGTATTATCCTGTCAAGTGCCTTGATAGTCCACAAGTGTTTTACGCTGTTGTAACACGTTTTCTTTATACAAGTTTGTGTATATCTAATCTTCTTTTTCTTTTCTATCGTGTTCTGCTCATCATTTGTTTTGTAATATTTCAGCATAGCAGCTGTTCGATGCATGTCGGAACAAGATTTTGCAAAGTTGTTCCATATGTCCTTTTGTCCTGTGATTAGCTGTACGATAGTACCGTCTTCACTTCTACACTAGAATTATACAAATTGGAAATAGGTAATGAATTTGGCAATGAAGTATTTTAGAAAAACTTGCTTTACAATTCAACTCTCACAAAACCAAACTGTGTCATATTGTCGTGATAGAGTTACAAGTAAAAGTCTCCACAATAATATACTTCTAGTAATATTTATTTTAACTGTGCTTTGGCACAAGGAAAGTTCAATCTACAAAAATAAAAACATTTTTCATGAAAAATTGAAAAATGAAAATGTTTTATAATTATAGTACAATTTTTAAATTCTGTCTAAACTCTCCTAAAACAGAAGAAAAAGCACAAATGCAATAAAAGTCTAGTCCGTACAATAGAGAAGCCTAAAGCTGGAACCTTTTTTTGAGCAGTAAACACCATGGTACATCGCCGTCGTAGATCTCGTGCTATTTCTTATATAGCCTGCTTCATTAATAAACCAGCTTAAAACACAGAAAAAAAAGATTGAATGCAATAAAAGTCTAGTCCGTACAATAGAGAACCCTAAAGCTGGAACCATTTTTTGGGCAGAAAACCCCATCATAGATCTCGTGGTATTATATTAGCCTCAATTAACAAGCCAGCTTAAAACTCATTAATTTGTTCTAAATTAATGTTATTTTTAAGAATTAGAATTGAATTAAAACATGGAGGATTTTGCTTTATGAATGATCATTTTCAGCTGTTACAATAACAGGTTCTGAATAAGCTTTAACTATGGGCGAATACAAAACTGAAAAGTCAAACATGTGACTGACTACGTTTTGCAATATTTCTGCATTGTTATTGGCATATTCGCCTTCAGTTTTTTTTTATCATACGGCCGTCCGTGTCTTAACAGTTATGTTTTGCCTTGGGTAAATTTTTTGCAACCTTTCTCGTCTAACGTTACGGTTTATGGTTTTTCGGCTTTGGGGCATTTTTTTGCACCGAAATCTGATTTGCCATCACTATTCTAAATAGCTTGAAATTTATGTGAAGTATGCATGTGCAAGTTACATGGTGCTCCTTTGCACCTGTGTAAGCGCTAATTTTAACCAAAAATGTTTTCACAATTAAATAAATCGGAAAAGTGGATTTCTTTGAGCTCAGTTATCCAAATGTTGAAATACAGTATAATTGGCAAATCTCTATGGCGACTGCAGGATGTACTGTTTACCCCACACGAATAGGTAAATGACTTTAAATATCTCTTTTTTTATTTTGTGCATTTTATGTTGCTGCTCTGTCTCGATAGTCTCGAATGTGGAGCAACCTTGAAACTAATCTGCGATATATGTTGATTCCGACATTAGGTACTCAATTCATGTTTGAATTTCAATCGTCTCGTGAGTTGCAATGAGTACGTCTGTGTAATGTTAAGCATTAGTGTATATATTTTTTACAAATTTTAAAAAGGGTTTGTTAAAACCCTTTCAAGCCAAAAAAAACTGCATGCCAATTTTTTCGGTTAACATTTTTTTGGCATCCCACTTTACCATTATCTTACTTTATCTCTCAGCAACTTTCATGTAAAGTTTTCCGTGTCACGGCAACTTTCGTGTACAGTTTCCAGTCTCTCGGCAAATTGTCTTTATAATTTTCCGTCGTTTGGTTAGGTTTTTGTAAGTTCAAAACCCTAAGTTTTCTACACTCAATCATAAATGTGTTTTCAATCATCCAACCAATTGTCTAAGTAGGTGCACGAGTAGGTGCACGAGTAGGTGTCTTTGTTCCTGCATTCTAAATCATTTTGATAAACTTGACTGTTTCTAATTTCTTACTTTTTAATTATATTCCTCAAAACAAAGACATTTTCTAGGAAGAGATAAATATTAGACAAATACGGAAACTATCGCACGTTACAAATGTATAGCTATAAAAAAAATTATACTCTCAATACCGTTAGGTTAAAATTACTTAAATTAAAAGAGAAAATTCTCGATATGAACATAATTAAAGTTTGCCTAAATGTTCAAGTGAGAACATTACCCGCAAGTTCCCAAAGTAAACTTCTTCTTTTCCTTTGTCTAGTAAGTATAAAAAATGAACCAATAGGAACCGATCGAACACAAGACGACTTGGGATGCATTGTTTTTTAATAATAGAGAATGTGCTCGATTGCTAAATTTACTGCAAAATGCATTCAGGAATGTTTTGCAACAAATGTTAGTTTAAATTTTATTTGAATGGAGAGCGATAAAAATAACGTTGGATTGTTGTTGGATCTAAATACAATTATTAATTATTATTTTGAATTATTGAAATATTTCTTTCCATGTTGGAGGGTTTTTTTTTTCAATATCAAAATTTCTTTTTATTTTTGATGGTTTTGTGTGAGGCTGAAAATTTTATCCTTTTGGAAGGCTGTCTAAACCTCCCTAAAGCAGAAGAATAAATATGCAATAATCGTCATCTGTAAACAATAGAAAGCACTCTATTTCTGCTGCTTCCCTGTATGTTTCTCCGTGGAACAGTTTTTCTACGGTTTGCGGTCGATTTGGTTCCCAGAGTCGGAAAAAGTGTGAGTAACGTAGTGACCCTTCCCTCTGCTGGTGGATAGATGCACAAAGTAATAATATAAAATATAGTAATTAGTTTAATAAAGAATATATATAATATTAATATATCATTTCCTCCCCTTCGAATACGCTCACGGTTTCCGACTCTATACACTTCATTATGGTTACTGTAGCCATTTTTTGTGTTTTTCTTTGTTGCAACGCAGTTCTCAGCATGTTTCTTCCATAGTCCCTCAATTCGCCAATTGTCCGATATCTTACGCGTGTGTACATTATAATTTCAGTTTTGTCAAACAAGTTTTCTACATGTGTATTCTGTGTACATATTCACTGTGTACACATTTTGTGCACATTGTGTACGTACCTATTTATACAATTGGACAATTCCAATTACTTCAATTACTCCAAAAATGTTGCCGATTGCTGCAGTGGATATGCAACTATTGCATAATCCAAAGATACATCTATCATACCTAAAACAACGAACAGTTGTATTTGAACAATGTGTAAGGAGAATCACAGTCTCCCCGCTAGCAACTTTGTCCCTTGCTTGAAACAGCTGTTTTACTGTTTGCAACTTCTTCTTTTCGTTGTGTCATACCGGTAACAATAGGTTTGGTAACATACAATCCCTTCTTTGTGATTGGTGGATCGATGCCAATATAATAAAAATAGCATAATTAATTTAATAAATAATATGTATAACATATGGTAAAGTATCCTACTCTTTCAATACGCTGCCAACTCTATACACTTCGTGATTGTAGCTACTGTAGTCAAAAGTCTGTTTATTTTGCTCAACTACTGTAGTATGTCATGTGTCTTGATAGTCCACAAGTGTTTTACGCTGTTGTAACACACTGAGCAAGTTGCGCTTGCGTAGAAAATTTTCATGTTCACAGTCACGTTTCGCATTCTGTGATGTCCCTGTTTGCCAAAATATTGCACATTGATTTAACCAGTCTGTGCGTCACACAATCTTAGTTTTGTTTACACATGTTTGTGTGTATTTAATCTCCTTCTCCTTTTCTAACGTTTTAAAACAACACAGCCTTATGTTTTTGGAACGTATTCACCATCCTACGATTCTGATCTGCTTTCTTTTTAAATGTAAAACAACCATTTCTTCTTCTCCATATTGAGCTCATCATTTGTTTTGCAATATTTCAGCATAGCAACTGTTCGATGCATGTCGGACAAAAATTGTACGAAGCTGTTCCATATTTCCTTTTGTCCTGTGTTTCGCTGTATGATAGTATTCAACTCTCATAAAACCACAGTGTCATATTGTCGTGATAGCGTTTCAAGTAAAAGTCTCCACAATTATATACTTCTAGTAATATTTATTTTAACTGTGCAAGGCTTTGGCCCAAGGAAAGTTCAATCTACAAAAATTGAAACATTTTTCTTGAAAAATTGAAAAATTGATAAATATAGTACAATTTTAAAATTCTGTGACTAAAACTTCCTGAAACAGAAAAAAAAGATTGAATGCAATAAAAGTCTAGTCCGTACAATAGAGAACCCTAAAGCTGGAACCATTTTTTGGGCAGAAAACCCCATCATAGATCTCGTGGTATTATATTAGCCTCAATTAACAAGCCAGCTTAAAACTCATCATTTTGTTCTAAAGTAATGTTGTTTTAAAAAATTAGAATTTTATAAAAAAAAAAAATTGAGGAATTTGCTTTATGGACAATCATTTTCAGGTGTTACAATAATAGGTTCTGAATAAACTTTAATTATGGGCGAATACAAAACTGAAAAGTCAAACATGGGATTGACTTCTTTTTGCAATTTTTCAGCATAGATGTCGGCATCTTCTGCTTTTGTTTTTTAATCATATAGCGGTCCGACCCTTGCATAAGTCGTTTTGCATTGGGCAAATTTTTTGCACCATTTCTCGTCCGCCGTTACGGTCTAGGGGTTTTCAATGATGGCGCATTTTATCGTACCGTAATCTGACCTGCTGTCTCATAGTATTGTCACTACTTCTAAATTGCGTTTCAAATTCACGTGAAGGCCTGTTTTAGCGGTATTAACCTCATTTGGATATATGCATGTATAATATATATTGTCAGATCGTAGTACTCCATGTGTACGGCATGAAGATGGCTTTACTTCTGAACTAATCTAATTAGAAGAACCTAGGGAAACTCGTTCGTTAATGTTATGGAATGTTTGTACATCAGGAGTTTTTTCTATAAGTTTGTATGCATTGCTTACACATTGTAGTGCATGCATTGTGTACGCGTCCAAAGATAAACTTGGATTTTATACTTCTCGTCACTTGCTCAAAAACTTTTGCTCATTGCTGCAGAAGAGAGGCAACGGTTGCTTCTACAAACATACGATTCTCATCTCTAACGAAACAAGAAAATTATTAGTATTCTATACTTGCGAATATTATAGAATTGTATAGTATAGACAACATTGTATTCCAGGCAAAATGTGATTTACACGCGTTTAGCATTAACGTGACATTCTCGTGAATGATGCATGTACAAGTTACATGGTGCCCCTTTGCACATGTTTAAGTTTGCTAAGTAAAGCTATTTTGTTTTAACCAAAACAGTCTTGACTATTAAATAGGTCCGAAAAGTGCATATCTCTGAGTTTAGTTTTGAAAATGTTGAAATTGAGACTTTGAGACTTCTTACTACAATGGAATTGGCAAATCGTCATGGCAACTGCAGGATGTGCTGCTTTCCCCACACGAATACGTAAATAACTTATAATATCTTTTTTTTATTTTGTGCATTTTATGTTGCTGTTCTGGCTCGTATGTGAAGCAACCTTGAAAAATTTCTGAAATTCCTGTTGTTGTTTCCGGCATTAGCTACTCACGTCAATTTTGTAGCTCAAAAGCTTCGTGGGTTGCAATCAGTACGTGTTTATAATGTTAAGCATTAGTTTATATATTTTAAAACAAATTTCGAAAAGGGTTGTTAAAGTTCGTTCTTCAAGTCAACAAAAAATTGCATGTCGATTCTTCCTGTTACTTTGTTGTTGTTTTTTGGTACTTCATTCACTTAAATTTGCCATTCTACTTTACCTTTACATTACCTTGCAGTTTTATCTCTCAGCAACTTTCCTGCATAGTTTACCGTGTCCCGACAACTTTCCTTAACTTTTCAGTCTCTCGGTAATCGACAATTAGAATGATTACTATATAGTATCGGTTAGGAATTTTCGAAGATATCTAAAAACCAAGAAAAACTCGTTCTTGCTCTAGACATCTCTAAAGAAAGCTGTAGATTTAAAGCATATTCTCAAAACAAGATAGTAATAAAGCGGACTCCCGAGGCAAGCTAAAACTAAACAGGTTTAAGATAGTATAATTATCACAATATCAGGTTGAATGGTCGTATTCTTCACGATACTTCAAAAGAATTTTTTTTGTATAGATTTAAATCAAATTTTCATGCTTATTAAACTGACTCACTCACTATATCATTGTAAACTTCCATTTTCACTGTTGCTGTGAATTACGTTGTACGTTACGTTTACTTTTACGTTTTTACGTCTTTTATGTCCACGGCGATGTAGAGTGAAAAATGAACACTGAACCACTATGAACCAAATGAATAAACCTAACCAAAATAAAGGTTTCGAATGAAGTATTTGTTTGCATACGGTTTAAGTTATTTAAAAACTTTGTAAAACCATGTTATTTTAAAAACCTAAATGTTTGTTCCACTAATCTAAAATAGAAGCCATATTTTTCAGACATAGTTTTTCATTGATACGACGGGTTGTTGCTGAAGGATGCTACTTTGGCAGTTTAACATCTTTTTACGCCATATGGCACCTGTTTCTAGCTAAAAGTGAATATAAGCCAAGGACATTTACAGCAACTAAGGCAGGTTACAGATGTATAGCCTAAAAAAATTGCTTAATAATATATAGCTAATTGTCATATGTACCCAAACATTAATTTAGTTAATTAAAATTTAAGTGTCTTAACAAGCTATGAAAGTGTTTGTTCACCGGATATGAGCATAAGTATAGTTTGCATAAATATTTAAGTGAGAACTTAACTTTACTCGTAAGTCTCCAAAATAAACTTCTTCTTTCTCGAGTGTTTCCGTGAAAGTACTCCCAAAGTACAGTAAAATGAACACGGAACACCTATGAATCAAATGAACAAAAAACTTTGATGCAGTATCTTTGAGTATTATTTTTATTTTGTGCATTTTATGTTGCTGTTCCGGCCCGTATGTGGAGCAACCTTGAAACTCTTCTGCGATTCCTAATGTTTGTTTCCGATACTAGCTACTCACGACAATTTTGAAATTCGAAGGCCTCGTGTGTTGCAATCATTACGTGTTTATAATATTAAGCAATAGCGTGTATATTTTGAAACAAATCTCGAAAATGGTTGCTAAAGTCCGTTCTTCAAGCCAACAAAAACTTAGATGTCAGTTTTTTCGGTGACTTTCATTTGTTCTTTGATACTTCATACTTTACCTTTGATATTCCACTTTAGTTTTGCATCAGCTTACAACTTTGTTTTTTAGCAACTCTTTTGTAACGTTTTCAGTCTTTTGGTCATCGATAATTAGAATGTTTAGTATATAGTACCGGTTAGGAATTCTCAAGGTTATTCAAAGCCGAAAAAAACATATTATATTTTAATAATATTATGTAAATGGTCATATTTCCCCATTACTTAAATAATTTTAAGTGTCTTAACAAGCTCTAAAATAGTTTGTGTACCGGATATGAACATAACATAACCTTAACATCTAGAAGTAGGCAATATACTAGTCGTATATAAAGAACGCTTCTGGAGAATCAGAGTCTCCCCGCTAGCAACTTTGTGCCTTGCTTAGCTGTTGTACGGATTGCAACTTCTTCATTTTGTAACAGTTGTGTCATACCGATTAAAACAGGTTTGGTAAAATACGATCGCTTCTTTGTGATTTGATTCATCGATGCTAACAATATAATAAAAATGCATAATTAATTTAATATATAAAATGTATAACATATGGTAAAATATCCTACTCTTACAATACGCTGCCGAATATATACACTTCGTGACTGTAGCTACTGTACTTGAAATCTGTTTATGCTTCTCAACTGCTGTATTATCCTGTCAAATGTCTTGATATGTCCACAAGTGTTTTACGCTGTTGTAACTCGCTGTGCAATTTGCAGTTGCGTAGCAATTCACAGTCATGTTTCTCTTTCTGTGGTAGTCCCTCTGTTTGCCAAAATATTGCACATCGATAAGTTTTGTTTACACAAGCTTGTGTACATCTAATCTCCTTCTCCTTTTCTAACGTTTTAAAATACCTCAGCCTTTGGTTTTTGGAACGTCTTCACCATCCTACTTTTCTGATCTACTTTCATTTTAAATCTAAAACAAACGTTTCTTCTTCTCCATATATAGCTCATCATTTGTTTTGCAATAGTTCAGCAAAGCAGCTGTTCGATGCAGGTCGGACAACAATTTTGCAGACGTGCTCTATTTATTTTTGTGTCCGCTGATTCACTGTATGATAGTGCCTCTATCTGATCTACACTTCTACACTAGGATTATACAAATCGGAAAATGCGTTTGGCAATAAAGTATTTTTAAAATACTTGTTTTAAAATTCAACTCTCAATTCAAAACCAAACAGTGTCATATTGTCGTGATAACGTTACATACACGTAAAAGTCTTCACAATTTTATAATTCTAGTAATATTTATTTTAGCTGTGCTTGGGCACAACGAAAGTTCAATCTACAAAAATTGAAACTTATTTCATGAAAATGTGAAAAATTGTAATTTTTTATAAATATAGTACAATTTTAAAATTGTGTGTCTAAAACTCCCTAAAACAGAAGAAAAAGCTCGAATGCAATAAAAGTCTAGTCTGTACAATAAAGAACCCAAATGCTCGAATCATTTCTTATTGAGCAGTAAGCTCCATGGAACATCGCCGTCATATATCTCGTATATAGCCTCATTAACAAGCCAGCTTAAAACTCATTTATTTTGTTCTAATCTAATCTTATTTTAAAAAATTAGAGTTTTATAAAAAAAAATTGAGGATTTTGCTTCATGGACGATCATTTTCAGGTGTTACAATAACAGGTTCTAAATAAGCTTCAATAATGGGCGAATACAAAGCTGAAAAGTCAAGTATGTGATTCACTTCATTTTGCAATATTTCTGCACAGGTATCGGCATTTTCGGCTTCAGTTTTTTTTAATCATATGGCCGTCCGTGTCTTGACAATTATGTTTTGCCTTGGGCAATTTAGTTTTGCAACCTTTCTTGCCTGCCGTTACGATCTAGAGTTTTTCGGCGTTGGCGTATTTTATCATACCGTCATCTCATTTGCCATCACTACTTCTAAATTGCGTTTGGTATTCCCGTGAACAAGTGTTTCAGTAGTATTCACCTCACCTAGATGTACATGTATAATATATATTGTCAGATCGTTCCACTCCAAGTGCACAGCATGAAGATGCTTTTATTTCAATATATCTTTTATTGTTTTATTTTAAGCTAATTAAAATAACTTTAGAAAAACTTGTACTTTAATGTCTTATTGACCGTTTGGAGATCAGGAGTTCGTTCTATAAGATCGTGTGCATTGCTTACACAGTGTTTCGCATGCATTGTGTACTCGTTCCATGATAAACTTGGATTTTATCCTTCTTTTTTCTTACTCGAAAACTTTGCATTGCTGCATAGTATAGGCAACGGTTGCTTCTACAAACATACGGTTCTCATCCCTAACAAGACAAAAAAAATTATTAGTATTCTAGACTTGCTAATATTATCGAATAGTATATAGTATAGACAACATTGCATTCCACGTAAAATGTGATTTCGTACGCGCTTAGCATTAGCGTGCGATTTTGGTGAACGATGTATGTACAAGTTACATGGTATCCCTTTTACACCTGTTTAACCGCGAATTTTAATCAAAACAGTTTTAACTATAAAATCAATCGGAAAAGTGCATATCTCTGAGCTCAGTTTTTAAGATGCTGAAATTGAGACTTTGAGACTTCTTTACTACAGAAAAAATTGGCAAATCGCCATGGCAACTGCAGGAAGTCCTGCTTACCCCACACAAATAGGTAAAAAACTCAATATCATTTTTATTTTGTGCATTTTATGTTGCTGTTTCGGCTCGTATGTGAAGCAACCTTGAAAATTTTCTGAAATTCCTATTGTTTGTTTCCGATACTAGCTACTCACGACAATTTTTAAATTCGAAGGCCTCGTGTGTTGCAATCATTACGTGTTTATAATGTTAGGCATTAGTGTATATATATTTAAACAAATTTCGAAATGGGTTGCTAAAGTGCGTTCTTCAAGCCAACAAAAAATGTTAAATCTTCCGGTTACTTTGTTGTAGTTTTTTGGTAGTTCGTTTACTTACATTTGCCATTCTACTTTACCTTTACATCACCTTGCAGTTTTTATCTCTAAACGTTCCTACATAGTTTTCTCTGTCGCGACAACTTTCCTTAACTTTTCAGTCTCTCCGTCATCGATAATTCAAATGTTTACTATATAGTATCGGTTAGGAATTCTCGAGGATATCTAAAAACCGAAAAAACTCGTTTTTGCTCTAGACATATATGCTCTAATATCTCACGTTACAAATTTATAATTTAAAAAAAATTATATTTTAATAATATTAGGCAAATGGTCATATGTCCCTATTACTTAAATAATTTTAAGTTTATTCACAAGCTCTGAAATAGTTTGTATGCCGGATATGAACATAAGTAAAGTTTGCATAAATATTTAAGTGAGAACGTAACTTTACTCGTAAGTCTCCAAAATAAACTCCTTTTTTTCTCTAGTGTTTCCCTCGAAGTACTCTAAAAGTACAATAAAATGAACACTGAACCACTATAAACCGAATGAACAAAAGACTTTGATACAGTGTCTTTGAGCACTAGATAATATTGTCCTCGATTGCTAAATTTACTGAAATTGTCATTAAGGTAGGTTTGCAGAATTGTTCGTTTAAATTTTAGTTGAAATTATAGGGTTATGATATAATTTAAAAAAATTTACAATACTATTAAAGATTGTTTTTAAATGCAAATAATTTATTTTGAATTTTACTTTACAATACCTGTACACCAAAAGGCCTACTACAACGCATAAGTTATTGACCTTCGTAAAGCAGTTAATTGCCCTTCTAAAAGCCTAACATGCCTGTTCTTGCTCTAATCAAATGGGCGTAATATAACAAGAAACTTATCCACTCAAGTGCTGTACAAATTTTTGGAAGGTTCTACATAAAATATTTCTTTCCATGTTGTAGGTTTTTATTAACATCAAAATTTCCTTCTATTTTTGAAGGTGTATGGCTGAAAGTTTTATCCTTTTGGAAGGCTCTGTATACGAACGTCTAAAACTCCCTACAGCAGAACAACAAAATAAGAATGCAATAATTCGTCATCTACAAGCAATAGAAAGCATTTAATCTTAATTTTTTATCGAGTAGTAAACTATTTACAATCTCAAAAACAACCTAGAATACTACGTCTCAACAGTGGAACTCATCCTATGGCTGAAGCGTTCGGTATTTGCGACATTTTTATGACGCAAAAGAAATTGGAAAACGCATCTTGAGAATCACTGTTTCCCCGTGGAACAGCTGTTCTATAGTTTGAGGACGATTTGTTTCCCAGAATCTTGAAAAGTGTGAGTAAAATAGAAACCCATCTCTCTGCTTGATGGATAGATGCATAAAGTAATAATATAAAATATAGTAATTAGTTTAACAAAGAGTATATATAATATATTATATCATTTCCTCCCCTTCGAATAGAATAACGGTTTCCGATTCTATACACTTCATGATTATGGATATTGTAGTCGAAAGCCCTTGTTTCAGAATAGCACTTTTATCCTGTCTACGATATCTTCATAATCCACAAGTGTTTTGCCTAGTTGAATCGCAATTCACAGCATGTTTCAAATTCTTCGATAGTCCGTCTCTTCGCGAATTCTCCGATATCTTACTCCTATGTATATTATAAGATAAGTTTTGAAACAAAAATTAACCTTCTCTCGATAAAGTTCATAATTTGCTTTGTAACACTTGAGCGTAATTGTTCGCATCTTAAGTCATAGTATCTGTAGCCTGGCATAGTCGTTTCGCCTTATGCTAAGTTTTCTGTGTCTTCTCTTATGTGTCTTTATGGTCTAGGGTTTTTGGGATAGTGCATTATATCGTACCGCTATCTGTCTCACTATCTGATGGCACTGTCCCTACATCTAAATTTCGTTTGCAATTTACCTAATCACGTGTTATAGCGGTATTAATCACTATTTAGATATGCATGTATTATACTTATAGCCGGATGTGTTTCGAGTAAAGTTTGGGGTCGGCTTGATTCCTAAACTAGCTAATTAGGAAAAACCTCGGGGAAAATCGCTCGTTAACGTCCTGTTGCCGTTTGGACAGCAAGAGTTCACTCTATATGTACGTATTCACTGTGTACACATTTTGTGCACATTGTTTTGTGCCACATTGTGCACGTTTTCATTTATATATAATTAGATTTCATCATGAATTGCTGCAGAAATGTTGACTATTGTTGCAGTGGATAGACAACTATTGCATAATCCAAACATACATCTATCTGTACCTAATACAACGATTTTTTTTAATACTCCATACATGCGAATAGTTGACAAGGAACTTGCTCTTCACCTGAATTTTCATTTCCCGCGTTTTTGTATATGACGCATGTGCATGTTACATGGTCGCCATTTTGCGCCTGTGTAAGCGCTAATTTTTTCAATCAAAACAGTTATTATTATGGGAATAATTTCCAGGGAATGTGCATTCCTATGGGCTCTGTTTAGCAAATGTTGAAATTCAGACCCTAACAACAAATTAACACCTTTTTCAGCATTTTTTTTTCTAAAATCAACCTCATTTGAGGGAGCTTCCTTTGAGAAAGCTCTTGTTCGAAAATATGTCTTTGAGTTCATCGTAATTGTTTGTTGAACAAGCTGAAGTAGTTTAAGTTCAAAACATATTGAAATCTGCTAAAAATTTCATTCAACAACAGAAAACAAGTGCATTCTAGTATCCGAAGTGCATCTTTGAAAACGCGTACTAACAGGCCTACAGCTGATGGTAAGGTTAAATGTCCTTCTGATGGATTTGATTGGCCTTCCAAAAGCCTAAACTGCCCGTTTTTGCTCTAATAATTTTAAACGGAAACTTCGTTCTCCAGACGTAGAGGCGTCATTGTAAAGCAAAAAGGTTACGTAACCCACTTTCTTACTTCTAGACTTTTTTTTCTAGATATAATTCCCATCTGTTTATGCGTAACACTCTGCCATTAGGAGTAGTCATGGTTCATAATGTAACTAAACAATGGAACATACTCAGGCATAACTGTTTTTTACAACTTCCAACTACACTCATAAGCATAAGGTAAACCTAAAACTACTTATAAATGTAACAAATATGAATTAATATAATTATATAAATGGTACGGCATTTATTTTATGTATTAATTTATTTACTGGTGATTGCGTTCCTTGTCCTTGTTTTCGTCTCCGATAGAAGTGGACATGTTTAACTTTTAGATAAATTTCCAACCTAGCTTGTAGCAAGTGCGGAAAATATTGCACATGGATAAATTATGCAACTAACGCAAGCTGCAAATAAATAGCCTTAATGTGTTTTACTTTGAATAATATTAGTTTTGAATGTACAAGGCTTTCGCACAAAAAAAAGCTGAATGTATAAAATTGAAACAAGACAAATTTGCAAAAATAGAACTCCCTAGAACAGTAGAATAAGTTTGAATGCAATAAAGTATCATGTCTAAACGATAGAAAACAGTGAATCTCGTTTTGTTTCTTCTTTATTGAGCATTAAGCTCATTGGGACGTCTCCATCGCGTATCTCGTAGTATCATACAGCCTAGCTTCATTACCAAGCTTAAAATATAAACTCGTTTTGTTCTAAACTAACATATTTAGGAAATTATAATTTTCTAAAAAAAAAATATAGGGATTTTGCTTTATAAACAATCATTTTCAGGTGTTACAACAACAGGTTCCGCAGCGTAATTTACATAAGATCTAAATATGTTGGAATACAAAACTGAAAATTCCACAAGTTGTTTTTTGTTCTTTTACGTTGTAGTAGAACTTCTATACATATTTACGGAAAACAATATTAAATACCAAGATTCATCAGTTTTTTAAGCATATCGCCGTCCGGGTCTTGACTAAAACGTTTTGCCGGCAAATTTTTCGAACCGATCTTGGGTTTTTCGATGATATTGCAAGGACTTTATCGAGGAAGTCCGTTAAGGGCCCTTCTGTCCTAGGACGGGCTTATGTATTCTAGTTCGCAGTTTTTTTAAGTGGACTGATCACACTTAATTTTTCCTCGCATCTCCCATTGTACCAAGATTCATCAGTTTTTTAAGCATATCGCCGTCCGGGTCTTGACTAAAACGTTTTGCCGGCAAATTTTTCGAACCGATCTTGGGTTTTTCGATGATATTGCATTTTACCATGCTGTCGTCTGGTTCACTGTCCGATGTTACTGTCACTATACTTCTAAGTTACGTTTAGAATGCACTTGAACGCTTGTTTTTTGCAACTTAAGTATGCATGTATAATATATATTGTTGGATCGTAGCACTCCTGTAAAGTAAAGAGATGCTTTGATTTCTAAACTAGTTAATTATAGAAAATCTTAGAAAAAATCGCCACGTTAGGGTCATATCGAGCGTTTGGACATCAAGAGTTCTTTGTATAAGTTCGCCCCCATTGGGTACATATTTTCTGCACATTGTGTTGTGTACATTGTATTGTGCACATTGTGTACATGTCCATGGATAAAGCTGGACGTTATTCTCTTTGTCAATTACTCAAAACATGCTGTTTATTGCTGCAGTGGGCAAATATTTCATACGCCAAATATACATTTTTCATACCTAATACACTTTTCTAGTATTTCATACACGAGAATGGTAGACATTACACTTGCTTTTCACTTTAAATTGTGATTTTGCACGCTTTTAACATTGACAACAAATTTTTGTGAATGTGCACGTGACATTTGCAAGCTGACTGGTCGCCGCCTCTCTCCTGATACGCGTTAATTTTAAATGAAATGTTTTTTATCAAGTAATTAACGGGGAAAGTGCATTCCGCTGGGCCCAGTTTTGCAAGTGCTGTATTTGAGACCTTGTGAAAGATGTATCGTCGTGTCTTAGTCACGTGTGTAAAATTTCACATGTCGCCATGGTAACTGTGGGTCTCACTGCTCACCTCACGCAAATAAGTGAATAGCTCAATATACTATTTCTAATTTCTGACTTTTTTTGTTCCAACTTGTACATGGAACAACCTTGAAACTTTTCTGCGATTACTGTTGCCGGACTCACGTCGTGATTTTATGTTTATCTTGCCTCGTGTAGTGCCTTTTAAAAATTCTTGTACAGTAAAAAAAAAGACTTACGCACCAATTGTTGCGGGTTTTTCCTTTGGTAAGTTCGTTGCTTGTCATAGGCTTGAACTTTTCGCGTTTGATGCATGTGCAAGTTTCGTAATGCCCGTTGGCGTCTGTGTTAGTTTTAATTTTAACCGAACCAGATCTCACTATGAAATAATTACCAGTGAAAATGTATTCCTCTGGGTTCAGTATAGCAAGTGTTCAAATGGAGACCCTGACATGAAATTCATGAATGTACCAAAACATTGGTAAGCTCGTTCTCTGTGAAAGCACAGTAAGAAGTCTTCACATCTCGTGCTTGCGTGCTATTTATAGGTTTTAAGTTATGTTGTCAGACATACGGTTAGTTGGAATATTCCAACTATAATGTATATTATTGAAAATATGTTATTTAGCAAGCCTGTGCTTGCTTAGTGACAAATTGTTTAATTTTTCAGTCTAGATTGATGATAAATGTTTTTGTTTATTTAATGGGGTCTACATAGAATGTCGTGGATATGACGGCCTGGATAACATTCTGCGATATGTTTGGAAGATATTATCGAACAGCTTTTTTTTATATTGTAATCTTTGATAACAGTAACTTATGCAAGTAAGGTTGTACCGGTTTCTGAGAACTTACTGTTTGCGGTTTTCTATGAAGCTTTTGCGTATGAGCTTCTACCCAATCCTCGACCTGGGCAGTTTGGTTTTCGCAAATTATAGTTGTGTAAAACACTTCCTAGTCTTTTTGATCAGGCTACCTTGCCCAGTCCATAATTGTTTTTATCTAATTATTTGTTCCATTCAGTATGTTTCGTTGGCGTAGTGTGCGTGAGTTTGCCACAAAATTGTTTTTCTACACTACAACTGAATACTTTGGCGCCAATTTTTGCAGGTCAACCGGGCGTTTTGAATGTCGCTTGAAAAGTCGGTGGCAATTACGGATTTCCTATCAACGTACTTTCCAACTCCATTTAGTTGTTACTGTTGGTCGAAGTCAAAATTGTATGTTTACAACAGCAGAATTTTGTCAAAAAAGTCTTCAAGTTTATTGTGTTGTTGAACTGTTGCGAGGCAATGCAGAACCACAATTTTCACTTTATTTTAGGTAATTCTTTTGTTCGCCAAATTGTTGGAACCAATGTGAAAACCAAATTACAAAGAAGGTTTGGCACGAGTTGGTTTAATTTGGTTGCCAATTCCTGTCAAATTTAGGTTAAGTTTAGTTTTAAAATTTGTAAGTAACTTCGTAAGTTTTTGTAAGTATGCAAATAACTTAGCATTCTGCTTGTGAGAATATTGTCACAAGTATAAGCTTCCCTTGTTGAGTTTTCTTGACTTCTTTCTCATCCACTTTCGGGTTCTCTTGTATTCGCTTTGAAGCTCTTTTTTTTATTTTGGAATGTTTTGCATGCATTTCGGCGTCTTCAACTCTAGATTTTGGCCCATGTGTCCCATTTACATTAGTCATTTTTTAAGCCTTTCATGCTAGTTCACGACTTGCAACCTAATTTGCATTTTCGACACTTCAGTAGGCGTTGGTAGTGGTTTCCTCTGCCTTATAATTTTTTAGTTCTTGGTTAGTAGCCTTTAGCTACTTACCAACATCGCTTATTTTCGGCTTTTACGGCCTACAATTATGTCCCATCGTGTATCCCTTGCTTTCGCATGGGCGTATTAAGCTAGTTTAGAAATATTTTGCTCAAAGAGAAAAACTAGACGTTTTTTATCTTTGATAAAAATGGTAATTAGTTCTTAAGGATATCAAAACCCAACATTGAAAAGAAGCCATTTTAAGGACTTTATCGAGGAAGTCCGTTAAGGGCCCTTCTGTCCTAGGACGGGCTTATGTATTCTAGTTCGCAGTTTTTTTAAGTGGACTGATCACACTTAATTTTTCCTCGCATCTCCCATTGTAGTTCACTTTGGCGTTCGTGAATAGCCATGGTGACGGCTCAGGTTTCGGGGTGACTTCCTCAGATTTCGGGGTGACTTCCTCAGATTCCTGGGTGACTTCCTAAGATTCCGGGATGCCTACCTTGGAGTAGTAGGTGGTTTCTTCAACTCCGGGGTGACTTCCTCAGATTTCGGGGTGACTTCCTCATATTCCTGGGTGACTTCCTAAGATTCCGGGATGCCTACCTTGGAGTCGTAGGTGGTTTCTTCAACTCCGGGGTGACTTCTTCAGATTTCGGGGTGACTTCCTTAGATTCCTGGGTAACTTCCTAAGATTACGGGATGCCTACCTTGGAGTCGTAGGTGGTTTCTTCAACTCCGGGGTGACTTCTTCAGATTTCGGGGTGACTTCCTTAGATTTCTGGGTAACTTCCTAAGATTCCGGGATGCCTACCTTGGAGTCGTAGGTGGTTTCTTCAACTCCGGGGTGACTTCTTCAGATTCGTAGATGACTTCTTTATACTCCTAGGTGACTTCCTCAGATTCGTGTGTGACTTCTTTGAGTTTCGGAATATATTGCACAAAACAAAAAGCTCGGTGCTATTTTATTCTATGAGTTAATTATTACAAGTTAATTTCAAAAATGCTTATAAAAGTTTTATAAAAAAAATGATGGTTTTAAGTTGTCAAAATAGCCTTGAGAACTAGCTATTTTGAGTAGTTTTCATCTTTGTACGGTTGAATTGAATAAATTGAGCAAATATATAGGGCAGTTTTGAAAAATTATACTAAAGTAGTAGGGCTGGTACAATGCCTATGATAGTCACTTTTGTGTGATTAGCTTTCTAGTAGCCTAACTTGCCCGTTCTTGCTCTATTTTGCCTGATTGCAACGAGGCTGGCCCATTCTGCACACTTTCAGAAGCCGTGATTGACGGGTATTTTTAGAAGTTAGAAATTGCCTTATAAGATTTTAGTTACTTCGTTATTGCCTTCGGCTACTTTCCTGCATCGTTTTTTGTCTGCGGTTGCGGCATAGAAGTCTACGTGGAAGGCCCAGCCAGCTGACATCTGATAATAAGCTAGTAAATGAATACCGCACCGAAAGTTACGTGTTACAAAAATATCGTACTCAAAATATTATATTTTTCAGAATTTTGGATGAATCTGTTTACTTTTCCGTTATAGTTAGAATTTTAAATAAATTTGCTCTATATGAAAATAAATTTTTAATTTTCACAAATATTCAAGTGAGAACTTTACTCGTAGGTTTCCCAAATAACCTTCTTCTTTTTTTAAGTTTTTTCGAGCGCTTAGGATGACACGCGAAATTGGACACTGCACAACTAACTCACAAAAATAAGACTTCGGATGGAGTTTAGTGATTTTACACTGTTCCTATTGTGTAAATTTAATTTTAAACAATGTATGGTAGAAATATTTTGCATCTTTATTTTCAATTTGAATTGGATTTGTATGTTTAAATACAAGGGTTCAGATGTTTTTAAACTTGCAAGTTTTTTTTACATTTCGACTTTCTATTTATAATTGCGGTTTTGAGCGTTTTTTGGTAACAACAAGGACACTGTGTCTTTTTAAGTTTCCTTGCACGGGCAACTCGTGCTCTCATATACTTCTTTTTGTGTGTTTTCTTCGCCACTAAAGCGTAGAATATTCAATTTTTTGCACGACTTTTTGGTCCTTATTTGGAATGCGACTGCTGCGATTTTTATTTCTGGCAGCTAGCAGATGACCCAGTGGTTCATATATGGGCAGCATTCCGTAATTAAAATGACAATAAATAACTGAAAAATTCTGAGCAACCCAGAGTATTTAAATTACTAAAGGTGGAAACATTTTTAGAATAATAAAAACTTCACTCTGAAACTTAGGTCGCGTACTGTTGATGCATCAAGAAGTTGATTGATTTCAAGTAATTATAGTTAACTCAAATAAAGTTAAGTTAGTCGTATTTAATTTATTTAATTGAAACTTTCATTAGAGCCTAAGTTTGCCCTGTTTAACTGTAAGTTGCATAAATAAGTTAATAAATTAAATAGTTAAATTTCTCTCAGTTGAAGTAGTTTTAGAGTGTTTTAGAGTTACGGAGAGTTTTAGTTTCAGAGAGAATTTTGCAAAGTGTAAAATACCTATATGCTAAATTAACAAAGTTCAAAGTGAGTTAAGTTAGAACGACAATTTTGTGTTTCAACATTTAGATCACGTTTAATTGATTTTTAATCTATGATTAAGTATTGTTTGTAGTTAAATTAATTATTCAACATTTATGTCTTATATATACATTTATGTACGTTTATTTATATTACTGGTTTTAAATTGCTTTATTCTTAATAGACCAGATAATGTTATGTTAAATTGTAATTCAAATTTAATAAAACTCAATAAAAAAAATACATGAATTTAGTTTACTCAAGTACTGCAATATAAATAATAATAATATAATTTTTACAGATGGGTTTATCAAATGTGCATATTGACAAGCTAATATATTGTGTACAAATATATTGCCTTCAAGAGTATGCGGGGTTTTGAATCTAAGCAGGCTCAATAATTTTTTTTAATATAAAAAAAATTAATCAAATTGAAACATTTTAATTATTTTGAACCAAAAAAGGCTTCGTATATTTATTCTTGTGTTTTCAATTTCTTTGTATACAAATTATACAAAGCTTATGTATACAAAGAGGAAATGCGGCCTGTATCCTGGAGACGATGCCTTCTGGAAATTCGTTAAATGAAATATTTTATTTAGCTTAAATCGTATCTGTAAATGTCAAATGTCGGGAGATTCGGAGCCGGGTCGTCCATTAGCGATGGCCGCGGGTTGAATCGCGACATATATTTAGGTTACTATAGCGCTCATAGTACGCTAAGTCCAGCTTTGTTTGAATAAATTACGTTTGTATTTCTTTGTACATTATAATAAGTTAATTGAAAATAAACGCTCGGTATTTTTTTAAAGAAAAGTAAACGACAAGTTTTAAGGTTAAGTTTCGCAAAGTTAGACATACCATTCATAAGACAAGAATGAGTTTTTTAACGTGTTACAGTGTAGCAAACGTTATGAATCGCTCTGTATTTTTTATTACTGTAATCCGAAAATGGCCAAGGTTTAGTTTATTTTTTAATCATTCTGTACTAAAATCGCTCTGTATTTTTTCCTTGACTTTTAATAATCAATTCAATAATCAAATAAAGACGTTCGGTACTTTTTCTAAGTAAAGTAAATTAATCAAATTAATAAATTTCAAGGTTGATTTATTTTTCTCCAAATTAAACTTGACCAACACAAAGTTACCATAAACGAGAAGAGTGAGTTTTTTTTACACTGTTTCGCATATGTTGCAAAACTTAAGAATCGCTCTGTACATTGTCCAAAACCGGAAAATCTGCCTCATTTCCATAAAACCTAACCACAACTAACTGGGCTTAAATACAATTAACTTCAATTTAATCTGCAATTAAATTTAAATAATTATTTTAATTCTAATTAATTTTTATCACTACACAACTTCCTATTGTTGTACAATTTTCTATTTTGAGATTTTTTGTCCATTTGGTGAGAAACTCGGGAAGAAAAAATGCTCATTTTTCCATATGCCAAGATTTAGAATTTCAAAAACAACTCTTTTTAGAAAAAGTTAATCAACTCTTTGTTGTCAATTTGTTATCTAATTGTTTAGTTAACTTTAATCTCGATTAACTCCAATTAGGGTTAACCTAGGTTAGCCTTAAATTAGAGTTAACTATTAATTGCTGGTGAGGCATCAGGGAGCACCTTTTAGTGAGAGAGAGACAAGGTAAGCAATTCAGCAATTAACACCTGACTCAGGTGGAGCCCGTCCTTTTCAAAAGTCACTTAACTAATGATTAACTTTTTTGTTAATGTCAATTAGCTAATTAACTTTCAGTTAATTTAATTGTCTTTTGGCAAAATACGTTTAGTTAAACCCATGGAAGTTGCTGTTTTATCTGTGTAAACGAAAACACAAGTTCACAACGATAGACGAAAGACGATCGATACTTTATAATTAACCTAAAGGTGAGTTAACTGTGTGAGTTAATTTTAATTTAATTAAGCTGAGTTAATTAGTGTAGAAGTTAATTAAATTAACTGAATTGCAGGTAGACGATGCTCAGTTGAAGTTAACCTAAGGCTAACTGCTTCCTTTCGCTGCATTTGCGGTGGCGTGTACCATTGGAGTGAGCGATCGTGCCCTAATCGTCACTCTTTGTGGTCACTGTGGTCCCGCTCTTCAGCCCTTCCTCCTTCGGCGTGGAGTTAATTAGTCAAGTTAATTAGCTAATTGTGATTAACTAATTGAAGCATTCTATTACACCTTCAACGTTGAAGCTTAATTAGTTACTACAGTGTGCAATCATCGAGATTAGATTAGATTAGCAGTTTTACAGCTGATTGAAGAGCCACAAGGAAGGGTTACTTACAAACGCAAATCGTGAGTCAACGACTGGAAGTGACCTGGAGTTTGGTTAAAGTGTCCGTGTCAGTGCCAGTGCCAAAGGTCGAGTGACCAGGAGTCCTGTCAACATGTCCACCAACAACGCAAGTCTAGGTAAAGTTAACCCTACGTTAACCCAAAGTTAAAGTTAACCTTAGTTAACAATTGTGTATGATAAGGAAACAGAAGTGAGAAGGAACAAGCATTAAATCACAATCACTAAATCGCTGATTGCTCAAAAACTAGAATCAAACCCAAATTCAAATTTTAGGTTAGGGGTCAGTGGCTCAATCGCTGATTTTTTTTTTAAATCCTGAAATTCAGCCCAAGTTGTGTAAGTTTGTTAAAGGTTATTGAGTTCCGAGTGATTGAAATGGATTTTGATTGGTTCTTAGGCTCTTCGACTCCGCCCCCGCCGTCGGGCGGACTCCTCCCCTCTATCGACACTTCCCTCTTCCTGCACTCAACGGTGGCTCAGGGCGTGGCGGGTGCGTTTGTATGGACGGCTCTGTTCGTGACGTGCCACCAAATCTACGAGCACCTCCGGTGGTACACCCACCCCGCCGAGCAGCGCTGGATCGTGCGCATCCTCTTCATCGTGCCCATCTATGCATTCGACTCGTGGCTGAGTCTCCTGTTCTTCAACTCGGAGAGCTTCTACGTCTACCTCGACTCGGCACGTGACTGCTACGAAGCATTCGTCATCTACAACTTCCTCTCCCTCTGCTACGAGTACCTGGGTGGGGAGGGCGCCATCATGGCGGAGATCAGGGGCAAGCCCATCAAGTGAGTCCCCTTACCACTCCCCCCACTTGACCTCTGACCTTTTCAATTCTGGCATCTTTGACATTGCCATTTTGAAATTTTTATTGTAACATCCTTGACAATTTTTATTTTTTGAAAACACGACACTTTTTCACAATTTTTAACTTTCCCAAAACACGACATTTGCCAATTTGCAACTTTAAAAAAACAACTTCATCTGATATTTGTGCATTTTTTTTTAACTTTTTAAAGCAACCTTCCGTTTTTTTTGTAAATATTTAACTGTTTTTAAAATTTGAACTTTTGAAATAATTTTTCCAAAAAATTCATTTTAATTTTTAGTACAACTGGTGCTAAAAGTTCAAGTAGGTGCGTACATACGCGATTTAAAAAACGATTTCGCACCGTTTCGAACGCGCAGTTTGAAACAACTTGAAGATTTTGAAAACTTTCTTTTCTAAAAAAAAGTTTTAAAACTTTTAATGAAAGTTCAAATTTTTACCACAATTTTTGCAATTCAACCAAACTTGGTTTTGATTGTTGTTATTTAAGATTTTTTAAAATTTGAGATGAAAGCTGAGCTAGATGTAGTTTTTTTTAAATATATTTAAACGTGCATTTTCTAAAGCATTTTTGTCGCAGTTAACTTTTATTGTTAATTTTAGTAGAATCACACGTGAAAAAGTAAAAAACTTTTTGAGTATGTTTTAAAATAATGTTTTTGAAACAGTTTTTTAAAATTAGCTTGTTCAAACAGGTCGAGTTTTATGTACGGCACTTGCTGCCTGGCTGGGCGTCCGTACAGCATTGGCTTCCTGCGCTTCTGCAAGCAGGCGACGCTTCAGTTCTGCCTCGTCAAGCCCATCATGGCCTTCATCACAATCATTCTTCAGTCACTCAAGCACTACCACGATGGGGACTGGAGGTTTGTTTTTAAAATTTTCAAACAGCATTTTTTTTTAAATTTAGAACAAGACATTTAGAACAAAATGTTGTCCATCGAGATTTCGAGAGAATACGGCAACTTTCCTCAGATGGAAATTCATTTGTTGAACAGCTGCTTTCTCCAACATCTCTCCCAAATTCCAGCATCTGGACGAATTTTTCCTTTTTCTAAAAATCCGATAGATGTAGGGAAAGCAGGGTTTGAAAATGGGGAACTTACTGGAGAAAGTTGGATGTTTTCCTGGAGGAAGTTGCTGGAGAAAGCACAGAAATTTTGCTGGAGAAAGTGCTGGAATTTTTCTGGAGAAATGCAGAAATGCTCCGCTAGATGTAGAGGAGAGTGTTTTGAAAAGGTGGAGCAAATCCTGGAGAAAGTAAAAAAAAAACGAAATCCAGAATTTTTCCTATTGGAATTGTAGGAGTCCTGGAGAATTCCTGGAACTTTTTTTTTTTTGCTGGAGAAGTTCCCTTGCCACGCGGCTTCTTAATTCCCACTTGTCCCTCGCTTTATTTTCATTAAGCTCAATTTACGCTTGTTCAGAACAGCAGCTACGACTTCGTGCTTCAGCGTTTAATCAATCTTCGTACGTCACTTAACTTCTAAGATTTCCAAGAATCGCTGGAAGCGGGACGGGCTAAATATCGCTTCAGCTGGACGCTGGATCGCTGAAAATGAAATGAAATAATTAAAAGAAAATATTATTGAAAAACATTCTTGAATTTTTTTTTTGAAATTCCGACTAACTGAGAATCGCTGAATCCTGGTGAAGCGCTGAAAATGAAATGAATTTAACACAAGGCGTTTTTGAATTTGAAGAAAACTCTTTATTTTTATAACAACCAAAACAGCGTAAATTGGTAAATCGCTTGAGTAGAATCCGAAATCGCTATTTCACAATTTCACAGAAAAAAACGTTTTTAGTCGTTTTTTTTTAATTCTTCAATTTCTATTTTTGAAAACCAGTAGACTTAAAATCACCCGCATCGCTGAAAATTAAAAAAAAACATTTGAAAAACGTTCTTGATTTTTGTTTTAAACAACGATGATTTTTTAAAATTAAAAATATCATCTTTTAAAATGAAAGCTATTGAGAATGTGATCGCAATGATGCAATCCAGTGAAATATAGGTTTTAGATCGTAAATTACCATGTTCTTGGATAATTAAAGAAGCACCTTGTAATTGTGAGTTGTGTTTAGGTGTGTTGCTGGATTGTGGTTTAATTGATAGTTAATTAGTTAATTGCGTCAATTGTAATTAGGTAATTGGTAATTGTAATTGGTAATTACAGCCCTGACAGCGGCTACCTCTACATTACAATCATCTACAACTTGTCCGTGAGCCTCGCCCTCTACGGCCTCGTCCTCTT
>VYYI01000532.1:0-29610 GCA_021029175.1 Bilobella aurantiaca
ATTGGCCTCATATACATTTGACTGAAGTTCATCTCTAATCTTATTTTCTATGTCAATATATCGATGTGCAAAAACAGTTGAGACTTCCTGCATTCTAAAAAATTATTTTTCCTATGGGTATAAAAATGATGCTTTCGCTTCAAATCTACAAATTCGACATCTTCCAACTGAAACAAAACAAATTGGGAATTTTAGTTTTGAGATTTGTCATAAAACTGTTTGTCTTGAAATTCTATCCGCTTCACGTCATAGTAGTCTATTCTCCTTTGGCAAAAAGGCACACTTGTGAGTGGTGGTTCAGGAGAAGTTGTGCTGGAGGCGGTGCATCTGGTTGGGGTGGTGGATCTGCTCGAGCTGGTGGATCTGGTTGGAGTGGTGGATCTGCACGAGGTATTGGATCTGCTTGGGGAGGTGTTTGGGCTAAGACAGACTGGGTAAAATGCGCCTCAGTGCCTATTTCCGAATCGTCAGCCTCCAAGTTCGACAAATCGTCTCAGTCCACATACTCCTTTTAATATATTAAATTCATTTATTGCTCATTTTGAAAATTCAGTAATGCAAACTGGAAACTGCAACGGGTTCGTCCTAATTCTATGTAAGGATAATTTAAAAGTTAATGTTTTGAATTAATTAATAATACAACAATTAACAAATTTCTTAGAAAAACCTTAGAAAGAGTTTCGGAATTGTTGTTGGCATTTGAACGCTGATCCGCTTCATCTTCAGGCTCTGACAATTCTTCGTCTGGAGTATCCTCGTTAAAATAAATTTCAACTATTTCAAAATTTCTGACCAACATTTTTAATTCCTCACATCATATTTTGAAGAAGAATCGTCATCAAGAATCTTAAAAAATAGATAGAATTAGACAAAGAAATAGTTACAAACTAGTTAGTGGAATAACGTATTACCAGGAAAAGCCTGCGCTGTGGACTAGTACAAAAAAAATTATCAGAAGAAAGTTCGGAGGAAATTGAAGAATAAAGCTCAGCATCAGACGAAGGAAGCATGGAAGCAAAAGGTGAGACCCCATTTAAGCTGGAGATAAGTATTTTTTTAACATAATTATTAAAAACATTTTATTAAAAGGCACATTTTCGACAGATTGAATGAAGCCCTGGATAAAGTCCCGCCTCATCGGCGGGATCATTATTCAATAGTATAAAATTCAATTGCTGGTAATTTTGGTATTCACAACCCCAAAGCACTTGGATAGTAGTAATGTTTAACAAATGAAGGTTGGACCCGTAACCCATGTGTACAATACGACTTCGCAAATTTTTAAATCCATAACAAGATATGGCTGTGACATAATGAAATCTAGATACGTTAAGGGAAACAGGAAATGGCAAAGTTAATACTATTTCATGCAAATAAGTAGCTCGTAGGTCCCAAGCAAACCACGATTCCATCTTAGTAGCGTCAACAACAGCCATTTCCAAAGGTCTAAACGCATTTTCTCGGAATAAGGGGAAGATGTCTCCAATATGATACACATCAAGTGCACATAGGAAGATCAACAGATAATTCCATATTATAACGGGCAGATGAGCGAATGGATGGGTAGTTACAGTGTAGGTACCAAATTCTAATTGGTCACCATTTTCCGATCCATGGTGAGAAGGTAGTATCCTAAATAAAATCCGTCGTTCTTTTTCTTCCTCCTTACGAGCATAATAACTTCTGCGTGTACAGCCTAGTGAGCGACGTAACATCCTTTTCATCAAAAAGAGAATTCTTATTTTTAACATTATTAGTACATTGTAACACAACAACTTATTTGGGACAAAAGTTAACCTCGTGCAAGACGAAAACTATAATAACTAGTGAGCGTAAAATCCTGAGCGAACAAGACAAGGCAGAAGTGTAAATTGAGTGCACAAACTGAGTAAATGACAAAATATCATCGGTAGAATGATTTCGCATCCGAAAATTTTCTTGATAAAATTCTATCAAATAAGCACAGGAACGGCTATGGTTTGTTAAATTTTTTAAAGGCATAATTGAGCTCAAGATCCCGTCTAGTAACATCTTTTGCAATTTCTGCGCTATAATTAGGCATATGTTTTGACACGATCATATCTAAAAAAAATAACTGTGCTTGTGCATTATAATACAATGTGCTTTCACGATCATATTACTTTGTCGTTTATGAAGAAGAGTCTTTGTATTCAAACGTCAATCAAACAAAAAATGAGAGGGTAGTTTCATTATGAACAAACCACAAGCCATCTCACGCCTTTACAGTATAGTATCTTCTGTAATATGCTCCAGTTCTAATCTTGCATTTCGAATCCAAATAAAAATGCGTGATGGATATGGTGAAGTATATGGAAATAAGCTTGGCATAGTGTCTTCAAAAAGTTTGTTACAAAGTATCGGCAACAAACATATTATTGGAATTTTTTCGTTTTTAGAAGTCATGTCAATATGAGGGGTTGGGATGATAAAATTACCTAAAGGAATAAAACACGGAGATTAGATGTTTTAAAACCTCTCATATAATTATACAAGGAGCACATTAATTTTTAATTGTTGTTCTAAATTGACTATTTCAAATTAAACTTTTTTGTTTTTCTTTAATAACATACCAGGGGCGTTTTAGGTCAAGAAAAATTGCACCATGGGGTATGAGAGTAGTAATAGCTACTGTATGAAATGATCCGCCCATATTATAACCCGATTTTCACCTAATTTCTCCTAAACTGAAAAATCGGATTTTTATTTTAATACAATATATTTCTATTTTTTTACATATAGACAGAAAAATTAGATCTTTTTCAAAACCCCTGAATGACCTCTGTTATTATTTCGAGTACAATACACTTTTTTGGTTATGGATGTTTGTAACGGTTTATCTTTTAGAAACATCAAAATTTTAAATATAAAGTTTATCAAGTGGGTCACATAATTTTAATGCAATAAATAAAAGGGCGGTCCGTGATGAACGCGCATGATAAAATTCCCGGAAAGAAATAAAAGTGCAAATCGAAAGTGCAAGCTCGAAAACAATATAAAATAAAATTGAAATTACCTTTGATTTGAGTATCTCAAGTAACAGGCACAAGAATCGAGGAAGTCAAACAATGTTATTTCAGAATAGAGAAATCTAAATCAAAAATAATTCGGAATAGTCAATGGTAATCATCTTTTGTCTTAACAAATTTTAATTCAAATTAAATAAATGTAGCTACAAATTAATGGTTTAAATGTCAATTTTGAAGAAATAATAAGAAATAATTTAATAAATTTCAATTATTCAACATGCACGCTTAATTAGTAGTTTTTAAAGCACTGAAAAGTATAAAATACCAGCGTTGTGCGAAAATTCATGGTTGTATTGTCAATTATGAAATCAGAGCGACAATTGAGGAGTCCGATTTTCAGCAATAATACGTGATTAGCAGGTGTCTGGAAATTCGATGAATTGCAGGTTTTTGAGGCTTGATGATTTAAGATTTGCTCTTTGAATGCGGAATAACCAACAGACGAAACCATCAGTTACACACTGACAAGGGACAATACCCTACTGTCGGTCGCTCCTGGCTACGTGAGGTAATTTGCCCTTAAATATAGACCCTTCTGACCCATTTAGGGTAAAAAATTGTTTGCAAAACTCACAAACTTGGTTGGTGCGAATATTTAAAAATTTGAATTTTGAAATTCTTGCTAAGGGGGACCATTAAAAACTGAATTTTTACATGTAAAATCCCATCAGAATTAAGTACCATTATTTATAAATTGTCTAGCCCATATTTCATAATGTCTTTAGAATTGACTTAAATGGACATGAGAGAGAGTTCGTTTTAAAAAACAAGATTGGGCTCTATAAGCCATTGTTCTGACGGGAACTGCAGTTTGCGCCCTTTTTTGCAACTTGAATTAATAGAAAAAAATACTTCACGCCTTAAAATATGGCTGAATTCAATCGAATTGTAATTAGTTAATTTTACTTTAACTAAAAATTATGCTCTAAAATTTAATTTAATTTAGAATTTTTTTAATAAAAAAAATCTGAAAATTCTTATGGGATTTTAAATGTAAAAAGTTCTGTTTTCAATGGTTCCCCCTTTCAAAAATTTTCACAATTCAAATTTAAAAATAATCGCGCCAAACAAGTTTGTGAGTCTTGCAAACAATTTTTTACCCTAAATGGGTCAGAAGGGTCTACATTTAAGGGCAAATTACCTCACGTAGCCAGGGGTGACCGACAGTAGGGTATTTTCCCTTGTGAGTAATTTCGGGCTTAAAATCCACTGAGGAAACAAAATTTAAAAACAAACAAAAAAGCTGTTTGTGATACTAGATGCTGTTCAAATTCGCCGTGACGGGGGGGGGGGGTATGTGAGGTCCATTCCCGGGGGAATTTACCTCACACGTGAGACTGGTTTACCAAGGTAAACCACTCTCACCCAGCTAGTTGACGTCAGTATGACACCTAAAGGAGAGGTCCGAGGTGGTCCAAAGAGACTGAGAACCTGTTACTGGAGTAGGGAGTATACAAGTATCAATAAACATATATCTCACCATGTTGTCTTGTCTCACGGGGGATTATTACTGTGGCCTTGGATAGACACCAGCTCATCCTTTGATGGGTTGGCACAGAAGGGGTTGAGCCAGCGCATCAGAGGTCAGCAAGGTGAGTCATCAAGATGCGAGGTCAGAGGTCAATTACCCTCTTAATGGGTCAGAATTGATCTCAAGTTACGAAGAAAACTTTATACTGTCATTGTACTACCACGAAATAGTGACAGAATTACAGAAGGAAGAGACAAACAAAGCCCAATATCGAAAAAAACACTACAGGCGAGACATGATTTAATAATCCACAAAAAAAATGTCCTGTTTATTTGTGGTCAGAATCCGAGAAAGTCAGGCTTAAAGGAATGGTTATTATAATGGCTTAAAGTTTGAGCTGCGTTTGCAAATGTTTGAAATATATGAAAATTGACAAGTTCTAACATTCAAAGTTTTTTTCTTGTGAAAGTTTAGTTTTATTTTAAATAACAGTAATTCACTAACATTAGGAGGGCATTTTAGAGCCAAACTCCTGAACCAAAACTTCAGGGTTTGAAATGTATTTCCCCACCTAGGCAATGCTAACAGATTGTAACTCGGCATCAGTTAAATAATCGCTTTCAGGCTTTAAAAGTTTCTATCTAGGTGCATTTTTCATTCAGGATTAAAAGCATTACTATTTTCGAAAGATTTTTGAAATTGATTTTTATTATTGTTTCAAATAAAATTTTTTGCAATCGGATTGAGCTATGGTAATGATTAACGGGTTATTGTAACAGTATTTGTAATAAATTTCTAATATCATGATGATAACTACTAAATGTATCAAATTAGTCAAGAATAATACTTAAAAAAAATCACTTTTTTTGCAAAACAGTATTCAAAAAATTTCAAAATAATATTGTCAAAACATTTTGATTCAATTAATTTGTTTTGTTTTATTTAAAATGTAATTAGGCGAGGCGCTATTGTGACACACGTTCATCGTTGTCAATGAACGTAGTTCTGTAGTTGGTTTTATTAAAAAATATTCCTCGCAATTGTTGCATACCGTAAAATAAATTTCTTCAGCTTTTGTAAAGAGGCGACTACTGAAAATGTGAAAATTCATGTGCAAATTATCATGTAGAATTGTAAAAAATATAATAAAATAAAACTTCCAATTCATAAATTCTCTAATTTGCAAATTACACTGCATCTTAAGTTTTTGATGAAAAACGTAGTTTAATCATTTTTGCCTTTTTTTTGTTTATTATTTCAAAATTTTATTCACTTTGCATACCTAAAGCAAGGTTTACGTTGCTGGGTTCAAGGGTTGCGGTTAAGACTTTTTGTATGATACAATATTGGAACTATTGCGCATTTTAATTTCATATTACCAATTTATGTTAACTTCATATGTATTGTTATGTACTATACTATAACTTTATAATTATTTAGAATTTATTTGATTGTTCATTTAACCAAATGAGAAAAAAATTGTTTCAATAACTGAAAATGTAGTCTTTATCATATATTTTGTCATTGCATCTGTATTAACAGTAATTAAACTTTCAACTTTCCACACAGTCTAATTCTTACCACTCCCTAATGTATTATTAAGTTTAAATTATCTTATATAATTAAATCTTCAAGCAAGTCTCAAAAACTAATTTTAGATTGTGTATACATACATTTTAACAGTAATAAAACTTTCAACTTCCAATCCAGCCTAATTTTTGCCACTTACTAAATCTAAAATATATTATATAACTATATAATAAAGCAAGTCTACAAAACTAATTCTACGTTGCAATCGATTGAATAAGATTTTGTAGAATCAAGTTGGAAATCCATGCTACTTAACATTTCGTGGCACTTTTTAGGTTGAAAGAGTTTCAAAGTTACTAGGCCTTGTCTTTTGAAGTGATTTCAGAAAAATCGCTGTAAATGTATGCAGTTTTGCCGCATTCTGCGTACACACTCCAAGTATTAACAAGCCAAGGGTTCTAAAAAATGCAAATGTTAGGACAAAAAATATGTTCATTGTTTCATAACGGCGAATCGCTGTAAATGCTGATAAAGAAATAACACACTAGAATATTAATATTGGTAACGTCAATCCCAAACACTCCAACGACAACACATTGTCATCCAATACTCGCCTTGAAAAACATTGTGTTTTGTATTAAATTAAAATTAATCAAGCTTTATGTTTCTATATGCTACCTAAACATATTGCAACATATAAAAGTTTTGAAACTGCTTGTTAGCCAGCTATCTAACAATGGAATCTCCTGACCTTCGACACGCCAAGCATTCGAGTTGTAAAGTACTCATACTAGATCACTTTATACAAATTGGAGCTGCTGTTTAAAATTTTCAGATTTTAGAAAAAGTTATATTTTAAAAAATTTAGAAACCTTATGGGATCTAACTTGATAAGAATGGCTTCAAATGGGGATATGGCCTGAATACTTTTCAGAATACTACGAAATCCCGGATAAGAATTTTATTAAAAATTCAAACATTTAAAAAATGTAAAGGAAAAATTAGACAGAAATGTCGCCAGTTCTTATACTGTGTTCAGAGCGTCACAACCTCGTAGAATAGACGATAGTTCTTATAAAAACCGATTTTAATACACCAAATCAATGGATCAACATACGTTGGCAGAACAGTTTTAGCAAGGAGAATTACAAAACTTTGCTTTTTGACACCGATGGCACGGGTATGAAATAGGTACGAAAGTCGATAATCAATTACAACTTTTAAAAATAGCTCAAATGCTAGATCGCCCTTAATATAATTTTATTGTTAAGTTATGTTGAGGAAGATATGCAGAATGGTTTGAAATTCTTGAATGAATTTCTTTTAATCTTTGTAAATTTTTAATAGAAAATGCATTATTTACTTATAAATTTCAACATTCCTGATCGATTCCTTGTCTCCGGAAATGATTGTTACTAACATCAAAATGAGGAAATTTTACTTTTGATTTTTTATGATTCAAAAAAATATGAAAATGTTTCAACAAATGCATTCTATCTTCAACAAGCCATAACACATGTTGATTCAACTTTGATTCCAAGAATACACTCTCCAATAAATAAACAGTAACTGCAAAAGTAATGGACAAGTAACCTACATTGTAATTGTATACGAATAAGTGTATTTTCAAACACAATGCACCTGGATCAATTATTGAGTGGATTTGGTTATGATAGTCAACTACAGATAATTAGTATTATAAATAGGGTTTTACTGTTCAGGATTTCCACCAAAACTACGTCTCTCCTTTTTGCGTTATTGAGTAGAAAGCTAAGGTTCTTTAAAGTGGAAGAATTTCTCCCCTCCACAATAAGTCTCCCTTTTTCAGAAAGCATTTTGAAAAGTAGAATTTTATAATTGGATTATGGCCCAAAGGCACGAAGACCCTTAAAAGTACCCCCTTCTACCACAAAGTTTCTGAGAATTATTTCTTCCCTTCCCTCCTTCGAGTTCTACATTGGCATCAAACCACATCAAAATAATTTTTAAAGACATAGCAAATAATTTTAATTTCAAAGTTGGTACTTCCTAGTAGAAGACAGTTTGGTAAGACAGTTATTTGATTGAAGAAACTTTAATTAAAGTTTTGTACAAGGAAACAGACTTTTTGATAGGCAAGGCTCATAGTTAAAAAGTAAGTAGATGATCCTGTATAACAACGCTATAAAAATTTAAAATTTAACCGAAATTTCGTCGCATAAACTGTGCCAAAGGATTTACATTTCGCCAGTCGCTTTTTTTAGATTTTACTAATCAGTTGACTAACTAATTTTCCTTTCTTGCATTTCAGCACTGATCACTCGCCTATTCGTTTGTTCAACACAACTGGCGCACAAGAAATGGAAATCATTTGCAGCGGGAGTAATTGGTAAAAAGCGCAGTGGCCTGATTCAATTTCAAAGTAAGTCCCACACAATGCAATGCGAAACAAGCACGTGTACAATGTAAATAAATGCAAATAAATAGTATTTGCCTATACTGGGCAATCGGCAGCATTGTTTCACGTAAAAAACTTAATATTAAATATGTGAACGTTCTAATTTTAGCTGTTGCCCTTGTACTTTTAATTATATTTAACTTTTTGGGTTTGAGATGAAATTTCAGCTTCAGAATTGTTCAGAGAATTTCACGAAGGCAACTTTAAGAACTGGTTGGATTTTTGAGTTAAATTTCTTTATAGATTTTAGAAATTTCAAGATTCCAAAAGTTGTCCAACGTTGGTTGGAACTTAATTGGTAATGAAATTAATGGTTGAATCTACAATGAGAATAATTTTAGTTTGCAAACTCAACAACATATAATTTGCCAACTATTGTGTATACGCTTGCGATGTTTCTAAAAGACAGGGCTATTGATTCTATTCCATCTTTTACATATGGTGTTTTGCTTTCAGGATTGCTGGGGCACTGGGCAAGAATGCTTCAACAACGCATTTGACGTAGCAAAATTGCTCCATCGCTAAGAAATTTAAGTAATTGCTGTCGATGTAAGAAAACCAAAAAATTCAAGATGTCGGTTGGCATACAAGAAAAGTAAAATCAAATACGTTCAAATCACCGCATCAGCCAATTATTTTCACAACTCAAATTAACACAGGACGTAACGCAAGCTACAATATATTTGAGTAAGGCAGTTTGATTTATATTTTTTTCTTTTTTTTTCTTTTGCAAATCACCAACCCAGCAACGTAGAGTAATTTGAAAATTATTTTTGTGCTACGAAGGCTAACTTGATTATATCTGGCTCAATTCTAAACTAAATTATAATTCGGTTAGCCAATAATTGGCTTGAAAACTTATAACTTTTTGTAAATTTTATGTGATCACACATTGCATTTACTCCAATACGCACATAATTGCAAATACCTAATGCAAATGTAAAATTAATCATTACATCACCTAAACAATATATAGGAGGATTATGTCAATTCTCTTACTGATATTGGAAACTTATTTCTTATATTTTTTTATTTTTTCCAGTATCGATACCATAGCTCGGCTTATGTCGTTGCATTGGTTATTTTTGGTAAAAGTTCCGCGAAATCAAGCCTTCTGTCTTGACATATTTGACAACTGCAGAAAATTATTTTGCAAAACGAAGTCAAATGTTCAACTTGTGAACTATGGTTGCAAAGCTAATTTATTTAGCCAAACCGTAAAACTTCTTGATTTTCTCAATCTCGACTATTTTCGGTCCGGTGTTGTGGCATATGGATTTTAAAAAACTTGTTTAGCAATCTAAACTAACAGAATCTTGTTTCATAACTATTAATATGTATTATTTCCTCCGGTTTAGCAAAATCGTCAGAATACTTTATAAATGCGTATAATTCAATATCGCAAACCGCAGAAGAAATTTAATCAAAAGTTGATTTAATTTGTCGTTACTGTTGCTGGGCGTTTGTTTCAATATTATAAGGCACTTACTCAGCACCACGTGACATTTTTTTTTGGGTTTCAGAAGTATCAACAAATTTATTACTAGCGACAATATCATTAGCAAAAATCTCTAATACAAATTTATGGGTATTAAGGAAATGGAGGGATAACTTTTAGTATCTTGATATACTTTAGGATGCGAAAAGTGGGCTGCAGTAGTCCCGATTAAATTTTTAAGCAGATTCTAGACAGTTGAAATTACTTTTGAGGCCAGCATTGCTACACCTAACAATTTAGAATTTCGGTAAAATTGCTGAAATTTTTTTTTTACTATTTTCACAAGAGGATAGTTTATTTTAGCCATTTAATTTATTTTTTTTTGATTGTGCTATTTGTGTTCAATTTTAGTTTGAGAAGTTTTAAATATAACATGGCAAAAAAATTGGATGAATAACCTTGCGTTCAAACAGTGACCTACATTCTTCGAGAGACAATTCTGTTTCTAAGAAAATAACAAAGGCATCATTTGAATGAATGAATTCTGAGTCAAAAAAAAGTATTTTTCTTTAAATGGGAAATTTAGGAGGGGAACATATTTGAATGCCGTTTCGGCAAAAGGGCGAACGGGGAAATCAACGAATTAATATTTGCGTTACCTAGGGCATTATTTGTTTTAAAATGACTGGTTATACAAGACGTCTGCTTATGCGCCTGCACCTGCGCGATGTAAACACAAAATCTAACTCACTTTGCTCATTCCTCATACAACTTTGCGGATTTCATTTAATCTTTAACCTAAAATTGCTAATTAGATTTAAAATAATTGAATTTAAATCGTTTCAAAGTTCAAAAATACACGTTGTTGATTCAGGAGACATGGACATGTCCTTTGTTGAATCGTGCTTTATCTTCCTCTTTGCTTACAAAATAGAAATTTTGTAGCTTCTTCTCAACAGCTTGACAATTACTGGCCAGTTATAATCACCTCCTTTTCTGATCTTCCGATTGTCATCAAAATCTATTCCACAAAATCTCATTTAAGAAGAGAATTCCTGAACTTTTTTAATTGTTAGCAATGGCGTTTCGGCTGCATCCTCGACGAGATTTCAGATTCTGACGGACTCACCAATTACTTACAAATGAACTCCAATTCTGCATCATGGCCTTTTACCTTCTTTTCCAGATTTTACACTTTACTTTGAAGGAATTTATGCTGCGGTAAATTTTGTATGATCTGGCCGCTTCTGTTACCTTTTCCCAGTCATCGAGAATGTTTTCATTTTCGGAGTCAGCGTCTGAAAATTAAATTTCTAGTTCTTGTTGACTTTTGCTGTTGGAAAAATTGAGAACTGATTGTTTGATTGTTTTTAACTTTTTCTAGTAGAAATACTAGATGAATTTTGGCGACTTGAAGCAGCCTTTTTTGTAGACAACTTTTTTGGAGATGACATTTTCTTATTGTTCTAGGAACACGTGAAGCGATCCAGCGTTAACGCTAACTTTCACCGTTCCTAATTTTGCTCTCAAGTACTCCAAAATTAAATAATAGTAGTAAAATTAATTTTTTAATTATTCTCAACTAAATTAAAGTATGCATAACCTACTTTCTCCAAAAAATAAAACTTGCGTTTTCAAATTTTCGCCAACCCGCAGTTTTTGCCGTCTCGTGCACATATATATTGCACGCACAAGGGCTCCTTTACACCAGTTAACTAGTATGGTGTCCGTTAAAGGTCAAGAGGTCAATGACCACGATTACCGCTGTGTATAATAAGTTATGACCTGAAGTTTGTTCGAAAACCTAAAAAATATAATTATCTGAACATCAATGCTACCTCGTGCACATATACATTGCACTCACAAGGGCTCCTTTACACCAGTTACTTAATAAGGTGTCCTTTAAAGGTAAAGAAGTCAATGACCTCGATAAACCGCTGATGAACAATTTCCATTCAAAATATTTGCCTAGTGAGAAAGAATACAACCAATTAAAGCTTAGTGAATTTGCGTCCGGTCGGATAACAAATTTTTCTATGGCTTAGCGCCAAAGGTCTTAAAATTTTTAGTAATATTATGTTAATAAATTGCCGTTGAATAATTTAAACAAAAGAATATGTCACATGCACATGTCATGTCACAATGCGTAATTAGCCAATTTTTTCCGTTACCGCATGAAACTCATAATCATTGAGTTCACATGCTAGATACTCAGGTAGTTTATAATAAATGAACAACCTCCACAATGCGTAATTAGCCAATTTTTTCCGTTACCGCATGAAACTCATAATCATTGAGTTCACATGCTAGATGCTCAGGTAGTTTATAATAAATGAAAAACCTCCACGATGCAAAATTATCCAATTCTTTGCGTTACTGCATGAAACTCATAATCATTGAGTTCACATGATAGATACTCAGGTAGTTTATAATAAATAAACACCCTCCACGATGCGAAATTATCCAATTCTTTGCGTTACCGCATGAAACTCATAATCATTGATTTCACATGCTAGATACTCAGGTAGTTTATAATAAATAAACAACCTCCACTTCATTAATCACTAATAGGTGTTTGTCTATTACTTACTTTATTTGATTCACATAATTCAGCATTCTCCTTGCGTCTCAATGGCGCCTGCGCAGCTGTACCACAATACCACAAACCGCCTGAAATTAGAAGAATATGAACAAATCTCAATTTTGTAAATGTTTGAGTGAGTGAATCATTTAATCATTAATCGCTCATAGGTGTTTGAATTTTACTTACTTTAGTTGATCTACATAATTCAGCGTTGTCCATTCGCCTCAATGGTGCCTACCCCGTCATACTGCTAACAGCCTGAAGTTAAAAAATATACACACATTTCAATTCTGTGAATGTTTAATTCTTTTTATAATATTGGATATGATTCTGGGTTACTCATTTCCAGCTCTATTTCATACTCCATTTGAACTTTTTAATTTTGTTAAAAATAAGTTAGGTGTGATTTTACTTTTAGTGTTTTTCACTTTTATAAAAATTCCTATTAAATTAAAGTGTTCAAAAGTTTGAAAATTTTGTATATACTAAATCTAGCAACACTGCTCGTCAAGATCGCTTAAGCAAACCAGTAGCTACCCCTAAGCTGTATAGCGTCGCTTGACATGTACCTCATTCTTTCGCCCATTTGTTGTAGAGATGAGAATTGTCTTGACGGATTGAGGAATACTGGCTGCTGAATCTCCACATTTTTCTTTTTGGAGTCTTGACAGTGGTTTAAGTTAATTTTAAAATTTGAAAAAAATACATAAGCATCTGTAGGTGATGAAAATCCAGGTGTCAAACGGAAAGGGGGGGAACTACATAGATAAAATGGCTGTAATTTGTTTGCAAATATTTCACTTTTACCTTGTTACCTTGACTTTCCCCCAACGGAGTCTCGCCGTTCCAGTCACCAGGTAACCATACTTGTGGCAAAATGGTAATTTGGCCACTCAATTTGCTAACTTATCAAACAGATGGCGCCCAACGGCGTGACCTCTGCTAATTCTGACCTGGTCTTTAACAACATTTATGTAGAAACGATTAAGGCAGTATAAAACCAAGGTTCAAAGTGGGCGACAAAGTCAGAATCCAGCAGCACGTCTCACCTTCACAAAGGGATCTGCAACTAAGATGTGGACTTCAGAAATATTCAAAATTGCATCTGTACACGTCAACAACGTTCCATTTTACTTTCTAGAGGTTAAAACTTATCGGTACAAAGGTTAAAGGTTAGAATTCCAAGTCTTGAATACAATAACTCTTTCTCTATTCATAGGTTCATTTGTCGAAACCGAAATAAATTTGATTTCATGATGGCCATGAAATTAGCTCTCACCTCCCGCTTCCTTGCGCTTGACAGCGCTTTGAACAACACAGATTTCTCAGACAATGGTCCCACCGAGTTCGCGTAAAGCTAGACTAAGTACTAGGAGCAAGTAATGACTTCCTGGAAGCGGCTATTATCAACGTTAGATTTACTCCCGGCATTCAACCAGCTCTTAACACCTTCGGGCACAGCTCTCGGGATAATGAAATCGTTATAAGGCCTGTTCAGCTCCCAATCGGCTCCATGACGTTCAACACCACCGTCGACTATTCTAAGCGCATTCCCAACTTTATCGCAGTGGCTCTCTTAGATTCTCAAGCCTATTCTGGAAACCTGACTAAGAGCTTCCAGAATATTGGACCAAACGGCCTAGTTTCAATCTCAGTTAGTTTTGATCAAAACTCATTTGGCTACCAACAACTTGACTTTGATTTTGACAACAAAGACTACTTGGAAGCCTACTTGGGTTATAACCTTTTGAAGCGAATGAAAATTTTCCAATACGTTTTATTTGTTAGTTGGACCTGGAATTTAAGAGCGCAACAACGAAACTTCTCACGCTACTCTTTTTTTTTTACAATTGACAAGAACAGGACCGCAAAACTTAATTAAAATGGACTCCGATACAGTTGAACGGCATTTCAAACGCATCGCTTCGTGCTTGAACCCATGTCTACAAACAGCTGTTGTCGCAAACAATGAAATACTGTCGTTGGAAAACCGTTTGCGGTAATTCAAAACCTAAGACTTTGAAACACAACGGACATCACACTGGCATTTATGGATAATGTTAAAATATAGGCATCTAAATTTTTTGGCCCTTATGGATGCCCTCCACAAACCTACAACTTGTTCTTACTTGTTCTTCACTACAAAATTCTGTAGAATTTCTGAAATGAACATTGTCCCAATCGAGCTCTCAACAAGCTCTACGTGTGGCGAGTTCTACACTGTACGACGGAACTACGAAATGGATTAATTAAGATGAGCACGGGTAAGCGGACCGTTCTCCGAATGCCGACGGCACTCTCCATGTGCCGGAACCGATTACTGCGAAACTATTTATTCTACGAACCAGACCCACGGCCACAGCCACCTCTTCCAAGGCCTTCCTCGTCACAATCACCTTTCCCACCGTGTGTCGTTGTAAGAGAACGTCATTGTACCAAAGGTCTCCACTCGTCCGCACAATCTAATGCGCTTCAAAAACGCACTGAACGCTGACTTTGCAAAATAGGTCAACGTCCTTATACTTTATATTAATTTCCTTCCATTCGTTCTTTATAAATTTTTTTTAAAATGACCTCTCAACTTTGGGCCTAGTATCGCTGTCATCAATTCGACTAAAAAAACTACTGAGAGTGTTTCCCCTATTTTCAAAAAATATCTGCCGAAAAAATTGATGAAGTGATATCAAATTCATCAAAATCAAAATTCAGCAAGGTGGGAATAGTGTTAAATAAATTTGCAATAACTTTGGTAAATTTTTTTGAACCGTATGATGGAAATCATATCGTACGTCTTTCATAATTCCAGAAATATAGGATGAACGACATTACTCATAAGATGATGTAGAACAAAACGCTAATTACATACAACTGTGCCAATCTTCGGCTTGTCCAAGGCCAATGACTTCTGCGAACTAAATGCGGTTCAATGTCCGACATAGTCTCCCAATTACCCTACTCACGAGATAGCGTTTTGGTGAAAATAAATTTTCGAAAAATTAAATTATACTTACTTTTTTCGATTTCGCGGTATGGTCAACGCTCCCCAAGTTATTTTCCCGTTCACTTCAAATAAAGAGACTTGACTGAAGGAATGTTCAGATTTCTTTCTTTGAAAATCGGTTTTTAGCACAATCACTAATTCTTCCTTTACTCCCGCTGCTGTTGAATAGTGTTTCCAAACGGAGGCGCTTTAAGGCCTCCACAGGTAGAGGTAGTGAACCTTTCCGGTGCCCTTGCTTTTGCTACCCGCAGTTACTGGTTACTATGGGTTCTGGACTCCGACGACCGTCATCCCAATTACATTGTCCAGAACCGGTACATATGGTTCGGCTTTTTGACTGTACCCCATAAACCCGGCTCCAATAAACCCGATTGCCATAATAACACTACCGGTACATAGGGTTCAGCGGTGGCCTACGCGATATCGATAAAATCCGATAACCATGTAACCACTACCGGTACACAAGGTTCGGAATTATGCAAATTCTAATAACTATAAGTCAAATCTCAGCAAAATTTCAAAATAAATTGTTAGTTTTTAATTATTAACATTGAACAAATTCTACTAAATTGAATACCAATTACATTACAGGTTTTTTGAAAATATATCCAATTCTAAATTTTTTTCAAAAGTGGTATGTTCTAATTTTCCCTTATTTTAAAAACAACTCTAATGATACAATTAATAATAAAAAAGAACTTTTTCCAACTAGCGTTTAAAAAGTTTAATACCCAAGCGTAACAAGTTGCAAAAAATTTTTCTTTTCTTTCTCTACTTTGTTCTCGGAAATTTCTGTTTTGTAACCTGCTTCAATCGTTCCTGGCTCAATAATATCATAAATATGTTGCGGGTACGCCACTCCAGCAACTCTCGTCACTTCCAAAACTAGGTTACAGTTGTTCTGATGAGTTATAATGTAGCTTTTGTTGAGACGGTGTCAGTTATTTGAAGAATTTACAATGTTGAAACTTTCTAGTTTCACAGTGTTGACTCTTGGTTGGAATAGTCGATCTGTTGAAGTATTTCAAAAAAAATCCTCTGCCGCAAAGAAAATGGCTGGATTTTTTCCGAGTCACATTAGATGACAGAGAAAGAGTGATTTTGCCAATCGCTGTAGTTTATGCTACCTTCCAGTGCCCATTCTAGTGTTTCAAATAGAAGGTCAAATGATAACATTACAAAAAAAAAACGCAAAAAATTTAAATTGATTCTTTAAAAAAATTTTTTTTTCTATAACATAACATAATGACAAATTTAAATTTTCGGACAAATTTACGCGCCATTATATTACGGAACATCAAATTTTCTCGCGGGCAGCATCAAATGGGCGTGCCAAATCTCCACTTATATAAGCGGCTAATTCAGCTTGCACTCGACGAAAAGTTTCTAAACAAACTTGGCGCTGAGCGGGTGAAGGTGGACAGTTTGGTTCGGAGTCCCAGTTCTCGGCGGCAGTGGTGGGGTTTTCACTTTCTCGAAATTTAAAAATACCGCAAATTAAACTCATTTTTCTTTTTTAAAAGACCCTTTCTTTTTAAAAAACCTTTTCTTTTGAATATATTCTTTTTATATTAAAATTAAGACTTGCATCGTATATATATGTACATGTATATATTGACTAGAATTATTTTTCCAGGGTTTTTATATCTCCTCAATTCTGTGTGGCAGGACTCTGCAGTAAAAGTCCCATCACAACTTCTTTAAAATGCCTCCGCTACTCCACCAACTGCCCTGATTTGATCCTCCTTGAGAATTTCAAGGAAAGAGATTTGGAAGGAAACTTATATAGTGACGTTCTCCATTATTAAATCTGTCAAATATTTTGAGTCGCACAATAGAGAGGGAGGACGGGTGCCGATATGACTTTCAACGTTTAACTTTCATACGTCTATGTGGATTAAGATTCAATGTAGTGTATCAGAATGAATTTACAGCCTTGTTTTTGCTAAGTTTTTTAACACATAATAAATTTTGCAATTAAATTGTTTTCAAATTGAGCGATTCCGCTAAGCTCCACATGCAATCTTTCACATTCTTACGTATTTCCTAATTCGGAGTTGCTCAGAAACAATGATATTCTGCTGGAACTGAAACGGAGTAAAGAAAAAGACAAACTAAACCTCTACTGGACCTTCATCATTACAAAAGTAAAATTATGCCGATCAAAAATGATCCTCCGCAGGAGCTAGTGGTGTATGTTGAGTTGATGGAGTTGGAAGTGGCCCTCAGTTGGAGGGAGAGGGAGTATGGTGAGAAATCTGGAGGGATTTTGGGTTGTACTCATTGTTGAATCGAGAGAGGGCGCTCTTTGTTTGGCGCTTGTATTGTTGGGTTCGGCGGTGCAGTGCGTAATATTGAACACTGTTCTGTGGTCGACGGTTACAGGGGGTGGTGAGGAAGAGCGTCTCCGACGGAATCCATGGTCGTGTTCGTGTCGGCTGATCAGATGTGGCGAGGGTTCTCTGGTCCTTGAGCTTTTGGTCATCGTCCTGAAGGTGTGATAAAACACCTTCAGGACGAAAAAAAATTCAAGTCAAATGTCAAAAAAAAACAACACTAAATTCTCTAAAAGGAATTTAATCAGTAGAATGATAGAGTGCAACAATATTTTCTACACGATAAGCCCCGCTAACTCCCTCTTCATTCAAATTCTAACTAATGATGAGACTAATGATAATGATACCTGCTATGTTTATTTCTGTATCTCGGGCCGTAGTCTACTCGGAACTCTGTTTCCCCAGTTTCTGTGTTGACCCTCTCTCCAACGATTCCAGCAATTTCATATGTCAGTCCTTGAATTGCCGACCTTTCCTAATTAATTAATAACAAAATAATTGATTGGGGTAACGTTAGAAACATGTTACAAATAGATGGAGAGTTGTGAGTGAAAGAAACTGGAAATATTTCACCACATCACCATCATCACATTTAAAGAAAAAAAAAGAGTTAACTTACGTTTGATCCTAAAGCCGTTCCCGGAACATTATCCAATACGTCTCCGAGCCTGACTCCTGGTCCTAATTGTGCTACCCGTTGTCGATCACTCCGACGAGCACTTTGCACCTAATTATATAATAAAACAAATGATAAATCAATCTTCATACTAACACTGTCGACAGCGATAATAACGTAAACACTTGAACTATTTAATAGAATAATGAATAGATATATACGAAGGAACTTACCCATCCTCTTGCAGTAACAAATATAAACTCCGTTTTTCTTATTAATAACAATAAGTGAGCAAATTAAAATAAACACGCAACAACAACAACAACAACACTAAATAAATAAAAAAAAATGCGAAAAAAAAACAAACATTTCTCACCCCCCTCTTTCCCCCCTTCCCCAAAAAAAAAAATCCCGCCAATATAAATACAAAAAGATCACCACCATAAGCGTCCAGAATAAAATGGATTGTGGAGAAATATTGACTAGCTAGAACTACAGAGCCCTCTATTGGGAGAAGAGAGAGTATAGTGGGAAATCTATTGAGGTTTTAAATTGTACTCATTGTTGAGATGAGAGAGAGTGCCCTTTCTCCGGCGTCTCCATTGTTGACTCTCCCGCACATTGTTGAGCTCACAGAAACCAAAAAAAAATAATCTGGAGGGTGAAAGCAGTCTAGTCCTCTCCTGAACACACCCACTCTAGCTCCACCAACAGGAGATAAACCTAAGACCGCCCCCAAGCGTCCAGAATAAAATAAAAACAAAATGCAGGAGGGGAAATAATGATTAAGACAATATCGATCTCTTCGCCATAATTGACAGTCCTATCAAACTATCATCTGGACTTAAAATTAAAAGACATAAAAAACTCTTTCTAGTTTTTAAAGTTCTGGAACGCTGGGAAACAAGTTTCTTTTTTGGTTTGAACACAAATTTTGACAAGCGGTAATGAGCCTTTTGTTGAGCTTGTTTTCGCTCCGCTAATTGACTGCTACCGTTAGGCTCGTCCTGCTCCTGTTGTTCGGAATCGTATTCATCTTTTTCTATTGCCGGAGCTTGCTTGGACTTGGCTCTTCCGTTTTTGAATCCTGAAATGACAGAAAGAGAGAGTGAGATGAATAAATTGAGATGATTTGATTTACTAATTGACTTTTCGCGTTTTCTTTCGCAAGGAAAACTAAAAAGATGCAAATTAGTTTTTGAATTTAGAGCCTTTTAATTATCACAATGTTCTAGCACTCGTCCTCTTCAAGCCACCCCTTCGATCTGCAGCCACCTATTCCAGAGTCAGACGGCGCTACGACGGGTAAAATTAGGACCTACTTTACTTTAGAGAAGAATTATTGTCTACCAAGCGTCGGTACTGTTGCACCCCGAGCTGAGCAGCCGGCGAGGATCAACACCAGATAGCCAGTGGTAGAGGTCGAAGTCTGCCAGCATCTCGGAGTTGTCCCTGGTCCCACACCTACTAAGCTAGTAATAAAGGGCAAGAACCACACAGAAGTGACCGGCACTCATAACAGTTTATTTACATCACAAAACCCAGGGGTCTCGCCCTGCCGAAGGGTCAAGGGCTACCCTAGAGACCCTCCTGGAAATAGCTCTAGAGTAGTATTCCCGTTTAACTACTCTTCTTCTCCGTTTAGGTTTAAGACTTCTCCGTGACTTGAAGGGGTAATCCCTTTTCTTTTTTGACAATAGCTCTGACGACGCTAAGTTTTGCGCCGCACTGAGCGTTGGTGTCATCGTAGTAGCTGGTCACACTGAGAACCAAGTCGGGGCATATGATGTGATGAAGGTTAATATAGCAGTGGGCTGCTAGTCGTCTGCTGAGAGTGCAATTGTTGTATGTAGTTCCTGGGATACGCCAAATCACCAATCCTCGGGCGGTCCAGCAATAATTATTCTTGAAAATACAGTTGTCCTCAAAGTCAGGGGTGTCATCCGAGTGGACGACTCCCGAATAGGAATCGTAGCGTACCCGGATTTGCGTGATGTAATAATTGATGATCCTTATTGCCTATGGGTCCTTGGAGCGGAAGTGTGTGTCGTTTAGAATGATGCGGTTTTGAGTTTCCAAAGTGGTGCTGCTAATTGTTCTCATGGTGTATCCCTCCGGATCCGTTTGTGTTTTTTTCATGTGCATACATGTGTTGACTGATAGCCCTTTGTTGTACATTGTTGAGTTTTGAACGAGTGATTCTGTTTGGCCTGGTGTGTGGCGCATTTCCGTGATTTCAAGGATGCAGTGGTAAGCAGTGATTTATGTTGATGGGGTGATACTGCTCCAGAGTGCCACTGCAATCATTGCTGAGTCATGTAGGTCGTAAGGGCAACTCTCGGGTCGTGTTCTCAACATCCCTAATGTCCAAATGCGGGTGATGTTTGTGTCGTGTGGGTTGGTGTGTTCCGGTTCTTCGATTTCTTCTAGATTAACCAGCTGTGCGTCCTTGTCAAACTCGTTAGCAGCGAGTTTGAAATTAGCGTTGGTAGTGTTGGCGAAAACGGCCAAGATAAGTAAGTAGCTGATGGGGTTCATGACAAAAGCTGGAAATATAGTTATAAATTAGGTAACTTGCGGTTTCTGTTTAATAAATGATTCGCAAGGGCCTAATTGAATAACTTGCAAAAAATATTGCGTTTTGTGTTGAATTGATCCTTCAGTCTTGTGAAGTCTTGTTGTTGCCGTAAATACCGTTGTCTGCAGGGTTTGGGGTATTTTTCCTGGTGTGGTTTCCATTTTCACCAGACGTCCCCACTTTAGCGGCTTGGGACGATTTTAGCGTAAGTTCTCTTCTTTAATTCTTTGTCTTCATGTTTTCAAGTATTTCCCTTTTTAGGTTGCCGCTAAATCAAATCTGACCATCTTGCTATCAACATTGTACCCGGTCAGCATAAATTGTGGGGAGAAGTTCCTCTTCAAAATGCTCTCCACGGCAGCTCCAGGGCAACTCACTCATAACTTTGAGCAGGTGACCTGGCCGTCATGCAAAATAGCCCTGTTTAATTTTTTGCTGATTTTCAGAATTATACCGAATATTCTCACAACGTGAGCCTCGAAATCTCTCTCTTTTATCAAAACATTTTGCAAAAGTTTACACTTCCTAATTTTGAATAGGGCTTAAAATTTGAAGTAAAGTATGCTCTATTCTGACAATGCTGGAAAATAATAAATATGAATGATTTGTAACTGAGCTTCAGTTGAAGAAATTGGATATTAATATGGAAATATGCCCAATTAGTTAAGAAAAACCCAACAGTTTTGTGACATGAATTACGGACTGTAATATTTTGGGATTTAAGCTGTTCTGGAAATTTTCTTGTATCAAATTCTAGTGAGTTTTTTTATTTGAAAACTCAAACAAAATGGTCATGCTTTCACCCTTCTACCCGCTAACGGAAATTGCAAAGAATTGAAATTCGGTGTAAGAGAGAAGGAATAATAGAGCCTCTTATCTTTTCCATCTCAGATCAATCAACCTGTCACTTTCCCCTAGCGAGCCAGCCACTGCCTACACCAAATGTCTATTTTCGAATGCCCGTATAAAATAGGGAAGAGGCGCAAGTGAATAGCACAAGGAGTGACCCCGCGTGACCTCAACTAAACTTTTATAGTTAATTGAAATTAAAAGCGGGGGAGATTTGTCTCTCCCTTAATTAACCATTTAATTAATATTTAAATATTTAGCACGTTTCATTAAAACACAAGTCAATGACCATGATAAATTATTGGTGAATTTTGTAAATTTATTTTAACCATTATTATAGTGAATTAATTAAGAAGAGCATGGTCAGCTGGGATGCAAACAGGAATGCAATCAGGAATGCAGACAATGCAAGCTGGGGTTATTTCTTTTTATTGAAAAGCAATGAATGGAAAGGGAAGGGTGAGGTTATTTGCTGGGATGCAAACTGAATGCAAACTTAATGCAAACAGGGCCCCTTCCTCCTTCCGTGTTACGCTACACTTTCTCTCTAACTTTATCCCTCCCTTTCTCATGCAGCTGAAGCGTCATCAGCTGATGACACCGTAATCGGTTAAGCTAATTGATAAAGGGTAATCGCTTAGCGACTACAATTACAATTACTTGGTAGAAGAGCCAAGTCCCCGTTTTTGATGATACTGTCTTCAAATATACTTAATGATACTAACTTTTTACCCTTAAATTTAACGGTTTCTTTTAAAAGAAGATATCGACTCCTTGAAGGTCGATGTGGTGGGTTCCTGTTGATCCAATCCCATCCCAAAAATGATAGAGGCCAATAGGGATAATCGGGAGAAAAACAAACAAACGCGATGAACAAGGCACAGTTCAAACAACAAAAGAAGGGATACAAGAGCCAGGTGTGGGATATGGTTTTATTTGATACCTGAGGTTGATGTTGGTCCTTACAATTCAGACATTCTCCAATTTGAAGAATTACTTTGCATCCTAGACTTTTGATGAAAAACGTAGTTTAATCTTTTTTCGTCTTATTTTCGTTTATTATTTCAATATTTTATACACTTTGCATACTTAAAGTACGGTATACGTTGCTGGGTTCAAGATTTGCAGTTAAGAGTTTTTGTATAATACAATTTTGTAACTAATGCGCATTTAGGTTTATACTATAATATATTATATTACCAATTTATGTTGGCTTCATATGTAATATTATGTAATACTATAACTTCATTATGATTATTTTGAATTTTCTTCACTTTTCATCCTAATTATAAGTAATAAAACTTTCAACTTTCCACAGCCTAATTCTTACCACTTCCTAATATATTATTAAATCTAAAATATCTTATATAATTTAATCTTAAAGCAAGTCTCAAGGAACTAATTTTATATTGTGTATACATACATTTTAACAGTAATATAAATTTCAACATTCAAACCCAGCCTAATTTTTACCACTTCCTAATATATTATCAAATCTAAATTTTCTTAGATAATTTAATCTTAATGCAAGTCTCAAGAAACTAATTTTACATTGCGTATACATACTTTTTAACAGTAATAAAACTTTCAACTTCCAATCCAGCCTAATTTTTTGCCACTTCCTAGTATTTGATTAAATCTAAAATATCTTATATAATTAAATATTAAAGCAAGTTTAAAAAAACTAATTCTAAATTGCAATCGATTGTAAATGATTCTGTAAAATCAAGTTGGAAGTCAATGCTACTAAACATTTCGTGGCACATTTTAAGTTTAAAGAGTTTCAAAGTTACGAGGCCTTGTCTTTTTAAATGATTTCAGAAAAATCATTGTATGAAAAAAAAAATGATTGCAGTTTTTCCGCATTTGTACATTTGTACGCACTCCAAGTATTATCAAGCCAAGAGTTCCAATAAATGCAAAAATTAGGACAAAAATTATGTTCATTGCTTCGTATCGGCGAATCGCTGTAAATGCAAATATAGAAATAATACACTCGACCAAGAATATTAATATTGGTAAAGTCAATCCCAAGCACTAAAACGACAACACATGTTGCACCTGTGCTACTCGATACGCTAGAAACGGCATTTACCGTGTTGTTATCCAATACTTGCCTTCAAAAATATTGTGTTTTGTGTTATATTAAAATTAATCAAGCCTTATGTTTCTATATGCTGCCCAAAAATATTGCAACGTATAAAAGTTTTGAAACTGCTTGTTAGCCCGATACCTTACAATGGAATCTCTTGACCTTTGACAAGCCAAGTATGCAAGTTGTTAAGTACTCATACTAGATAATTTTATGCTAATTAGAGCTGTTGTTTAAAATTTTCAGATTTTAGAAAAAATTAAATGTAAAAAAATAGAAACATTATGGGATCTTAATTGATGGCTTCAAATGGGGATATGACCTGAATACTTTTCAGAATACTACAAAATCCCTATACAAATTCTATAAAAAATTGAAATAAAACTAAAGAATTAGGATGTCGGCAATGTCAGGAATTTCGGCAGCTTTTATATTTTTTATATGCTGATAGCATATGTTGTGTACACAGCGTCACAACCTCGTTCAAACTAAAATAAAAGACAGTTTATATAAAAGGCGAATTTTAATACACCAAATCAGTGGATCAACATATGTTGGCACAACATATTTTGCCATAGCACATGAAAATTGTAGCAAGGAGAATTAAAAAAAAAACTTGCTTCTTGACACCGAGGGCAAGGGTATGAAATGGGTACAAAAGTCGATAATCAATTAAAACTTTTAAAATAACTAAATTGTCAGATCGCCCTTAATATAATTTTATTTCTAAGTTATGTTCGGCCGAATGGTTGCAGAATGGTTTGAAATTCTGTAATGCATTTCTATTATTCTTTATGAATTTTTAAGAGAAAATGCATTATTAACTTATAAATTCTAAAAATCCATATCGATTCCTTGTTTCCGGAAATGAGGTTGGTATATATAAAATGGCAAGTACTTTGTTTGTAAGTTAAGTGGAAGCTTATGGGACATTCGAAGGCTTACACTAGTTTTAATAAACTTTTTGAGAAAAATGATCGTCTAATTAAATAAGGTTAGTAGGTAATATATCAAGTTACATAAAGCTTTGACCTGCAAACTATAACAAATAAATATAAAATGTATTTAATATCTTTATTAATATATAGAGAGGTGAAAAAAGAGAACCCCGTCAATAATAGCTTCAGTTTAGTGGACAAGTCTTCCACAACTAATTATATTAAATTGCATAATTTCTGGTGTAACAAACTTTACCGTATCTAAATTAAATGCAAACTTGTTTACCTTTTCCAAAACAAAACGTGTCAAACTTAACAACTTCGTTTCTTAAACGTCCCTTATCGTCTAGCCCTCTGTAAATTCCCCACCTTGGACGAACGAACGTTGATCTATTTCTCCACAGATCTAATATTATTAAGTAGCGGAAGAGAAGCTGAAAGCTACTTATGTATTTGTCATTTCTGTCCGTCCGTCCGAGCCACACATGTACCTCTGGAACCTGTGAACATATCTCAAATTTGTTTTCAGTGACGTGTTCTTAAGGTTCCGGCGGAGTTCAATTCTATTTTTTTTTACCGGAAGTGACCTTCTTGGGGGTCAAGGAATATCATTCTCTGACCACATAAAAATGGCCCCTACAAAAGTTGTTTCTCTTGGAGAGGGGAGCAACACTTGTATAGGACACGTTTTTTTGTGCCCTCATTGACCCCCAAAATGACCGCTTGAACTCAAAACTACCTTCTAAGGTCAAACTCTAGTTTTGCTTGAAACGAAAAGTTATGATGGTCCCGATAATCCTAGAGCCCCCTTTCACTCGGAAATGTCTCCTTGACCTCAAAAGTCAAACTCTAGTATTGCATGAAGTGAAAATCTATGTTAGTCTCGATTCTAGAGCACCCCTTTACCCGCAAATGACAATGAAATAAAAATTTCAAGGTCAAAATCACGTTTTGCATGAAATGATGATAAATGATAATGATGATTCTGATGACCTAAAACGCCTTGTTTATTTGGAAATGGCCTATTCACTTCTGACTTCTACTACGGTTTATTACTTGTCATAAAGCGTATGCCAAAACGCGGTTCCAAGAAAAACGACATTATTCCGGGAAGTGAGACAATGGTTACAGATAACAAATTTTTTTAGTTAACAACAAGTGTTTCTATAAAGGGGAATTGCACGAAGAGGTGAAAATATAAGTGAATCGTTGGTTGTATGAAATTTACATAAATGGGAAAATGCTATTATCAGGTGACGGGAACAAATGTTTACGTAATTGATATGGTGGTCGAAAAGATTATTTTGAATTTAGCTCCTGCATTCACCCGACTAAATTAGCCTATAAAGGATACAGAAAAAATTTAACCTTTTTTTTATCGTTAATTATTTAAATGAGGATATTTTGTGACAAAATTGTGGAGTGAATTTGTCTTTCTGTCTGTCTGCTTGAGCTATTGCTCTATGGTTCAGAAGTTTTTAAATGCGCGTAATAGTGTTTACGCAAAGTGTCACATTTGGATATAGGCAATACGAAGAACCTCAAAAAACAGCAAATTGGCACCTAATCGACATTAATTTCACCTCACTCAAATCTAACACAACAATTCAAAAATCACAAAAAAACCTCGAACAAAAATCAGAGTGATGCAAATTGGCACCTTATCGTCATAAATTTAGCACAATTAATCAACGCCTCACTCAAATCGAACACAAAAATTCAATAATCACCAAAACGTTGTTTGGAAGGAAGCTGGAAGTAAGCTGAGGTGCTGACTTGAACAATAGAGACCTAAAAGACACGATTCGTTCAATAAACGTCTGAATCTATTCGCTCATAATATAACGACATAGTGCCAGATCGCGTCTTGGGGCACTAACTGCTGTGGCATTGTTGGTAATGTGCTAAATCAGGAACACTTTACATAAAAACACTTATTAGTGCGAAGTGTACTTCTTTTAACATGCAAATTGAGGTGCTAAAGTTGAGGCATCTGACTTGGCGCATCACTACCCATACGATAAGTCACTAGAGTACTCAGCCTTTATTTAAGAAATTTGAATTGCTGAATTGACATTTATGAGAGGCCTGCTTGACACATCCTGTATATCAAACGCTTTTAGTATAAACGTGTTCAAATGTCAGTAGTTAGTAACGTAGGTAGGAATCGTTATAGTTGTAGTAGAACGGCAAAAGAAGCTTAATTAATACTAGCCAAACTGAACCGTCCCAGAATTTTTCTAAACTGAATTTGATTTGTCATAGGGCGGTTTTAATGTTTCGACACTAAAATATTTGAAGTTTCCCTTTATTGACATAGTCTAATTAGTTTTGTTAGTGCACTTCATATTAATCTCATTCAAATTATATATTGTTAAAAATAATACAGCTATTTATAACTACGGATTTTTCAAATAAATGTTTGTGGTATAAATTTTTCAGAGATATTACTTCATCCGACGATGCTCATCTTTTCTTTTGTGTCCTATGGTTGCAACTTTCGACTGCAGCATTGAGACCCTGCTCAATATTTCTGTGTGTGTTACAGATTCCGTTGTTTTAATTTGCACCTCTGTGTTAACCATAGAGAAGCGCTCCTGTATTACAACAATTTCATCTAGTACCTCACTGAACACCTTGACCATTTCTTTCTTAGACTTTTTAGTGCCATTTCGTAGTTTAAGTTTTGCGTTTCACGGCCAAGGTCTCTTGCTAAACCGTTTAAATCCATTGAAACCGCCAACCTTGCATCATCTGACTTGTTAAGCGGTGTTGCCATCCTTACAACGTCCTTCATTTGGCCATGGATGGGTATATTTTTGTCTATGTACCATTTGGCGAGGTTGGCTTTCAAGACGAGGACGGTTGTTGCATACAAGTTTTCATTAAAACGAGCTGTAAGCCCCTTGGTGTTAAGATGAGAAACACTTTCGCCGTTTACCTCAGAAAATTTGGTCACCTTCTTTTATTCCTGTTTTAGCTGCAATTGAATCTGGCACCACCGATAGGACGTAGTGCCCAATTTCGGCATTATAGGCATGGGTGAAACCGTACTGCTCAGCAGTAGTTTTCTGGAAAAAAAAATGTTTTTGCGTACAGTGCATTTATCCATATATATAAATATCTGGTAATATTTTAATTGCTAACATTGTTTATGTGATATGATTAGAATGCTTTTCTAGTTAACGTAAACGATTTGAAAATAGCGTTTTTCAAAATCAAGGCTAGTTCTACATTTTTTCAATTCTGAAATTGCAACAAATTTGGGTGTACGGGTTATATTTTGAGCCATTGTAAGAGTCAGACTTAAAACAAAACGACAACTTACCCGAATCAAGCGCAAGAGCCTTGGATAACAGTCATTTGTTGTCATTATCACGGTCAGACATCAACATTAGTCAAATTGGTACTAGTTGAATTTGAGCAATTAGGCTGACGTTGAGCATGGCTTTGGGTAATCACTCGAGATAAATGATATCGATAAGACAAACGGGTAGTGACCTATTCTAGAGATAAAAACAGTACCAAATTGCATTATTGGAAGCTGAAAATGCCTAAAAAGCTTTATCATATTTATCACATTTATCAAGCTAACATTTAACTTCAATGGCAATTCCGCTTCCTGACGACAGCATTACTCANTATTTATCACATTTATCAAGCTAACATTTAACTTCAATGGCAATTCCGCTTCCTGACGACAGCATTACTCATTGAAATTGTGCAATATGAACTAAAAATTAAAAAAAAATGATTGAAATTAAAAAAAAATTGAGTCATAACTGTTATATTAGTATCTATACTGAAGATTCACATTCATCACCATATTCAGACATTGCGACGCCCAGCATAGCCAGAAAGCCAATCAATGTGTTAAGCTTAAAATCTAGGTAACAAGGTTTAGGTTTTTTATTTACATTTCTTGTATTTTCTAAACAATTCATACTAGAAACAATACTAAGTTGTATAGTATTTAGGACTATGACCATAGGGATATATGTAGGTATTTAGAGCAATAATTCTTACTTCCAACAGGGTTACAGTAAAACACACTAAAACGCGAAAACAATTTATGATACAATATCTAACTCTAACTTTCTATGGTAAAATTAATAGTATAATAGGTACAATGATTTTTTTTCTTTCCAGATGCTAAAAATTAAAAAAAAAATTTGTAATGTTTAGAAAATTGCTAATTGAATTTAATTAATTATATGAATTAATTTTTCTAATAGATAACTAAACTATCCCGTTCCAGGATAGAATGGTACACATACACTTAATTCCTTCTGGCTCTGGACGGGCTGTTTTGAAATGCTATTACATTATGTTTTGATTACAAGTGCTTAGCAAAAACAACCCCATTGCTAACATATAATTCATAACTCAAATGTTGTGTTACTACAAGAACAAAGATGCCCACATCTTACACTAGTTTTAAATAAAGTGTTTACGCGTAACCCTCCAAGCTACACTCCATCTGTCCCTCTCGCAATGTATGTATGTATTGCTTATTTGACATTAGGCATAAGCCATGATCAACACAAATTGGAGGTTACATAGTGTTACATGATTTTTTTTAAGATATTAGTATGTCCCTCTCGCTATCAGAATAATGCACCATCTTAAATTTTCACATTGCGTTACGCACCATATTTAAAGTAATCACTTGTACTATCCATCATAGTAAAAA
>VYYI01000533.1:0-29606 GCA_021029175.1 Bilobella aurantiaca
TCCAAAGTTGACCTCGATTTGTTGACGGTTTCTGGAATTTCAAGCGGCGCAATGATGAGCACAACGCTTCATTACATGTATTCCTCAAAATTTAAAGGCGCTGGATTATTTGCGGGAGGTGAAACATTATGAAAAAGTGTTATTTAAAATTTTTTTCTATTAACTGTCTATTACTATTATTTCCGTAATTTATTTATTTGACAATCATTTTTACTAGAACTTCCATTTTTCAAAATATTGACAAAAGGGGCGTAAAGACAGTAGAAAATTGAAGGACATGTAAATTTAATTTTCTGCTTTTCAAAATGTGCTTGACTTTTCAAAAACCTCAAAGCATTGGAGACGAGGAAAAAATCTAATTTTTGATTCCTCAGTATGGCTGAGCACGGGCTTGTTTGGCTTTATAATTTTTCACTACCTGCGTTCTAATTAATGAGGTATCATGTTGCTGCTGCCAACGATAACAAATAGTTATCAAATCTTTTTATTAATTATTTTATTTTTCTTGTTTGTAATATTTACGCTTATAGGACCCTTTGGAATTCTGTACAATGTGAGCCACCGTGACAATTTTTGGGCGTATGTCTCTCAGATTCCGTCTCTTATAGTGCCAGCATTTGCTAGAGACCTTACTGCAGAATATTTACAAAAACAGGCTATTTCATTGGCTGAAAAGGGACTGATTGACCCAATCAAGAACTTGCGCGGTTCTAAGTCGTATATGTTTCAAGGAGGATTGGACCCGTGGAACATACCATGTAATAAAATGAAGAAATATTATTTGCTTTCATTATGCATAATGTTTTTTTTTGTAAATAATTTCAGTGCTGTATAATATAATTTATCAATTTTACTCTGAAAATTGACAGTCATATTCAAAGCTAAGGAAAAGGCGAGTAAAATGTACAAATATTTCCGGTCTGACCTGAAAGAGGTTTTTAAGTTGGGGGCATCACATTGCATAGTAAGTTAATTTTACATTAAATATTTCTTTCGTTTATTCGTAACCTAAAATATGGCAAAAATTATAGTGGGCTATTAATTTAAAAATTTTACCCATTTTATGTTTCAAGTAGAAAAAAACACCCTTCCTCAGACAGGAGTTGAATTATACATTATTGTTTTTTTTTATACTAAACTTAAAAGCAAAAAAGCTCCTCTACTCTCTTGTGTGATATTTTCAAAATAATCAAAAAAAAATTTGTATTTGGAATGCCAATTTTTGGAGCAGCACCAGGAGTAGGGTTCAGAGAGTTTTTGTGCAGCCGTTACGCACAAACAGAAAGTACGGCCGTTAAAAAATAAAAGCAATTAGAAAGGAGAATTTTAGTCATTTTAATTTTTTTAACATATTCAAATTAGCCAACTGATTACTTCGGGCCATACAATTGCCAAGTTCTGAATTTACCTGCGGATTTCGTTAGCAACTGCAACTATCAAGGCGTGTATGACATGTTTTCTCATTTTTATGGATCAGCATACATTCCAGCACCAAAAATTCCTCTCACACTATGGTTCAGAATACCAAAATATAAGGGGAAGTTTTACACATTCTCACAAGCTCCATATCAAACAACTGCCAAAGGAACCAGCACGTTTATGAACAAAGATAGAGGAATTTACATTCCTCCAAAATGTGCAAACCAAACTGATGTTTGCAAATTGCACTTGGCACTCCATGGCTGTGGGATGTCGCTTTACTCCAAGTAAACATAAGCTAAAATTATTTATTAAAATATAAACGTTAAACATCAATTTGATAATATGTAACATATTAGAAAACATAATACCTTAAGTCTGATTTTTAAAATTAACTTATCTATAAACCATTTTTTCAGCTTGTTTGATGACGTCTTTGCAAAGGCATCAGGATATTTTCAAGTGGCTGATACGAACAATGTAATTATGCTATTTCCTCGTGCTTCATCATCAGAACTAATGATTCAAAAAAATGGCACCAGCTTCAATATCCTGGGAAACGCGATGTGTTGGGATTTTTGTGGATTGACGTCGTATACGCCAGGTAATTGTGAATTACCTGTGAAAACATTGCTAAGAAAATTTTACAATATTTTTAAAATTTTTGCAGCATTGAAGGATCTTCCGCAAGTACAAGCATTATCTGCCATTTTGAACGATGTTATTGGTCATACAATTTTTACAGTATAGAAACATATCATTTCAAGAATACTTTCTCTTCATACAAATCCAAAATGAACACATAAATTTGGTACCCTTGCACAGTTACAAATCTGAATTATTGTTTCGTATTATAACCTTCGTTAGAATTTTTGAAATTAATGCTCTGGTAGTTGTGGAAACCATTTTTCTTTTGCTTTGAAACCAGCAGTATACAGTAGACTCTAGAGAGATCCAGTTTTCTGATTATAATCCTGATTGTTGTGAGGTTAAATTGATTGTAACCGCACATCTACAATCTTTCCCATTTTTCATCGGACGGTAGTAGAAGGAGCATGGTAGCGAAATGTTTGAGTTTTTGAACGCCAGAAAAAACTGGACGGAAAAATTAAATTTTGAAAATTTATGTGCACTTTGAAACGAAAAATATTAATCCCATCCACTAATTTAATCGTTTGAAATATTATGTAAGGTTTTGATCTTTAGATTAATTGAATAACGTAAAGGTTGTACATAGTAGGCAGCCGCGATTATTAATTGAACTAATTAATGTAGAATATATGTTTAAATTAGCAGTTATTGCTGAGAAAATACTCTTTAGAAATAATTTGGCGCCATTCTATTATACAGTAGCTTCACTTGCTAAAAACTAAAATAAAATTCCTACAATCTCTGACGGTGCGGTAACATTGAGCTCCAATCTTCTATTGCAAGCTACACTAACAAATGGAGTTCTCTATTGTGCGATGCATCGCGTGTTGGATTGTTCCGCAGGTTACAGTGAAATCATTGTTCTAATTACACCACGCGTATGATTATAACGTTGAGCAATTTATTCCTAAACTTATTATGCAACCATCAGGTTTGCTTAGACGTAATGACCTCTCTAAAGCAATAATAAACTGAAATGCTAGGCTCAAAATGAATTTACACATGTTGACAAAACGTTAAGTCCATATATGCAGTTGAAGATGATTTTCATTAAAAAGAAATTCCTACTAGTTGAAAAATTTAATACTGGAATAAGAATAATAAAGTATTATATAGATGTTTGATATGGTTGAATATATAATTTAGAAGTATTATTAGTTACAACAACGTATTCCGTGTTTTCCAGGTTCTAATTAGCATAATAGCTTATTATATAGGGCTATATATAGGTTATTATAGGGCTTCAAATAGAGAAACTAATTGGCACTTTGATGGAAGAGGTGTTTTATAAAGGGATGTTTTGTATTGTTCATTTTGCAAATAACCAATAATTTGTGAAATATTCGCTATTCCAACTTTGATTTGAAACTTTTGAAATGACTTCTTCATACGAGCTGTTTTTGTTTAAACATTTTTTACATACACTAAGTAAATTAAACATGCTTGGAATTTATTACGACAAAAGCAGCAATACTATGAATTTTGCAAAATACTACACTTTGAAAAGAATGATGGGATTGCTCGCCTTGTTTCTTCAAATCGGAAGTTTAGTGTTGTGCTTTGCACATATGCTTACTACAACTTCCGTTTTGACAACTGTTGTTTTGTCCTTTTTGACCTTGGCATTACTTTCGTCTATCGCCTGCCGCATTACTATCTTGAGTTACAACACAGAAGTCATGGCCATAGCCAGGAACATTATCCTGATGAGCGAAATGCTCGGTAAGCAAAAACAATTGATTTTAATAATTGTAATGATAAAGAAAATAATATATTAAACTAATTTTGCAAAGCAGAAAATATTGAAGAAGAAAATCATTTGAATGTGGTTTACAGACTCTTCTTAGTCAGTTACAGTAGGCGGTTCTGGTCTAGTGGTGTAGAGCTTCTGTTTCTCTCCACTAGTGTACGTGAGAACGGGGGTTCAAATCCCAGATTAGCCACAAAAAAGTCTTTTCTATTGGGTTTCCCCTAAAGGAATTGCCTTGCCTCTGACTTCTACTATTATGACAAACTTCTATTTGCTTACAGAATGCCTTTTCAAGTACAACTCACAGTTCCGGATTTCCTATACTAGAAAATTTGGATACATTTATATAGTTTTTATCTTCTGCATGTGCTTTAGCGTAGCATCTACTAGTGCTTTGAGAATTGCTCTAAATTTCCTGGTTATTCCCTACAACGTTATATTGCGAGGCACCTACTTGTTTATGGTTAGTTTTGCCGCTACTTATTCCTGCTGTGAGGTTATGCTATGTTTTGCAATCATGTTTGCATCAATGAGGATTCTCACCTTCTGGCTAAACAATTCGTGGTAACTGACAAATTCAAACATACAGACCATTTACAGCAACATATGCACACAGAATCGACAACAACAAATTTGCAAACTCAAATCAATGACATCTACAAATTTTAAAAAAGAAGACAATAATGTCATAATTAGATACACAAATAATGAGATCAACAATTTAAATACAGAAGGCAACGACAAATTTAAAAACAAACAAATCCACGCATAAATGCCAAAAAAAACTCGACACCATCAACAAATTTAAACATAATCGCCGACGACAAACTAAAAAAAATCAACAAATTTGACATACACAAACTCATGACAGCAACATAATTACCACATAAATTAACACATTGCTCAATTTAAATCACACAGAATATTCACAATAGTTTTTAAAATAAATTAATAAATCAAAAGCGTTGTACAATTGTTTGTCAATTCCTTAGTGTAGTATGGCCAGTAAACAACTCACAAACTGCAGCTGACTGTTTGACAGTATATCGCGCAATGCAACTCTTCAATCAGCTGTACAACAAAATATTTGGCACACTTTTTCTACCGGAATTCAAATTCGCCATAGTTTCGGGAATTTGTATTATGGCATACTGCATAGTTCACCTTCGAGACGCAATTCCGTCACCCGTATACGCCTTGTTTGTTGTATACTTTGTTCTCCTGACTGCCACTCTAGTCCCAGCTGCAGTAATGATGTCACGTGTCTACAACATTTCGGCCAAATTCTCTCGTAATCTGAAGCAACTGAATGCTATCGTTCCCTCAACAGAACTGTTAAAAGTTTTGCGTGCTGTTCCTACCCTGAAATGCGCCATTGGAGAGTTTTATTATATGGAAACAGTGAGACGAAATTTGTTTGAATTGCTCATTTTGTCATCAATTCGTATGTAGCATTAAATGACACTTAATTTTTAAATATAGAAAGCAAAGCTAACATTAGCAGACAACATGGCCAGGGGTATCGCCTTTACCCTTCTTTCAGCACACTGAAGAGTGCAGCAACTCAAATTATCACGATAATACTTGTCATTTATTTTTCATGACGTATCTAATGTGTGTGCCTAGCGGTATAACCGATTTCTTATTCTTTTAGTTTACATTATTATTTGTTTTAAGTTTAAATTGTAGTAAATATATATTTTTATACTATAATTGTATTGTATATAATTGTTTTTGAGAAAATTGGTCTTTACGATTAATGACAATACCATGGCTAATAATTTTTTTACTATAGCAGCAAAAGTTGCCTCAGCTAATTTTAGTCTGTCCGTCTGTCTGCTTGACATACATGCATGCAAAACCGCTTGAGCTGCAGGTTATTTTCTACATAAGTAACTTTAGTACATGCAGTTGCTTAGGGATTAACTCTGGATTAATTTTACTTATTGTTTGTGTAGGCTCAAAGGTATAATATCGAATTGCTCACTTGAAAATTTCATGCTTGATATCCAAGCAATATAATTATATAATTGGATGTGCTTAGTATTGTAATTTGGGAAGTCACTGCTTGCAGAAAAATCAAATTCGGTTCCAGCGCAGAGTTTACCAGTAGTTACCAGTTTACCAGTATTAAGTAGTAATTTCTGAGGTTTGTCACTTATTGTGTCTGCAGCATTATTATTGCTGTGGAAAGCTGCTAGAAAGCATGTACCGCAAAACGGTATTGCCCACGGTAGTTAGAGGGCCACGACACCCAGTTCCGCAACAATGACTCTGAAGGAGATGATGGGGGTGAAATGACTGTTGGATTGCCTCCAGTTTGGTTCGGTGCTGTTTTCTATTAAGGGAGATTGTCGTTTTCAGGTTAGGTGTTGTTGCTACTGTGGCGTTACTCGCCACTTTACCCCATAATTACGCTTAAGTAACGCTTAGCGTCACTTGTGTCCAAATCCCGTCACACCACGCCACATGGTCACATTTCCAATGCTGCACACCAACCATTTCTCATTTCCCCGTGCTTGGCCACGAGGAAAAAGACAAAAGGTTAAGACACAGCAGAAGAAAAAGCAGCAACGTCCCAGGCATCGCCCTCTCCACATTTTCCGTCGCCGCCTGGACTACGCCCTCTGCAGAAGGATTTGCCAGCCGAGTGATACTTTGTATCATACATATATTCTATTTCTATATTATTTGATTCATTGAGCACTAAATACAGGTGCTCTTGCATGTGTGTATGCAAAATCTTGTTGTAGTGGTGAAGTACTTGTATAAAATATTTGGCTTGTTGTAAAGTTTCTTAAATAAATTGGTAATTAACTACTAGACGCTATTTACTATTGTGGCTGGTGAGTTGAATTTTAATTTTGTAAAGCTAATTTCTAATGGTTAACATTAAACTGCTGCGACAAACTTCATAAATACTTACACATGCTATAAGGCAGAAGAATAGCAATAGAAATTGTAAAAAATCGTTTGTAAAAAGAGTTAATTTATGTTAAACCGATGACTCCCTTTTCAGAATTGAGGTAAGTTGACTTAGTATTTTTTTTAATTAGGACGTGGCAGTCGTTGTTTGGACTGATTTACTTGCTGAGGTTTCTGTGCTGTTGACGTCGTTGCAAAAACTATTCATCGAATTTCGTTGGCTTTTTTTTGCTAAGGGAAGCATGCGAGTCAATTCTTCTGCAAGGTCGAAACACTAGACGAGGATTATCCGGGAATAAGTTGCCTTAAATTTGAAAATTGCCTGATATTGGTGAAAAATCATAAGGGTTTGCAAAACAGATTGATAGCGTGAGGGCGTAAGTCCGACAAATCAGTTTGATGGGGAAAGAATCCAAAGTTTTACACCAGGGTGTCGATGGATGAGTTAACCTAGCAAAACTATCCAACTCCAACTACGGCGCAGAGACGATAAGGTGGTCATTGGTGCTGTATTGCATCTAGTTACTGCAATGGGCCCAACATAGCGGTGTGGGGTAATGTTATCCAATTTATTTACTTACATATTATTTATGTAAGTAAATATGTAAGTATGTAATAGTATCCAATTCTATTTATCGAAGGTGTAGAACTTTTCCTTAAACAATCAATTGCTTATTTGGTACTAGCTGACGAAAACACGTCGAATCGACGTGTAAATTGATTTGCCATGGGATCAATTACATTTCAAGTGTTGCGATTGAATTGGAATGACATATTGTGAAATCATAGTTGGCGGATTTGCCATGTTTCACCATTTGTCAGTGCAATGTTTACAAATACAAATTGAGTACTTTGTGCATTGGCAAATGGCAAAGTACATCCTTTAAATTAGCATATTCTGGTTTTATATAATGTAATTTGGCGTAGTTGTAGTTGTACAAATACCATGCGTTGAAGGTATTTGTATTCAAAGAATTTTGTGATGGCAAGGTTGTGAAGGTAATGTAGCTCGAAAGTATGTTGCTTGAAATTTCCAAGGTTTGTAGAATTCAGCTGGTGATTAAATTTTGAAATGTTCGCATTGAGTACTATTTTTGCAGTTTTCACAATTTTAGATACTTTTAATAATCATCCAAATTAGTGGGTTGGGTCAACACTACTTTGAATTCGAAGGCGAGGCATTGATAATTAGATGTTTACAATTCCTGGTACATCGGAACCATTTAATAGTTGCTTCGACCCCACCCCAGTACCAATTACCTGTTTATGACGGTTTATGTGACATTCCCAGGCTACATCGTAGTGGTAGTCAGACAATCAGCGCAAATCTTTCCTTGGAATGACACTTATATACAACTTATATACACTTTATATGAGTAGAAAATAAGCCAGTGAGATTAAAATTTAAAAAATTACAACCAAAATTTTTGGGTTTTGCTCTATAATTATTGTTACAGTGGGTTTTGTTTCAAAGACAATAATTGATACCTTCGTGAAATGATGTTTATTAAGGAAATCAACGACTCTGATGGTTCGATTTATGTCATCAGCTATAATTTTCAAAGCTATATATTAGCCATTTTACATTATATTTGTAACTCACACAATGATATCTTTATACGAACTACACTTGTTTAGAAAATTCCCAGTTAATTGTAAGTGAAAAAAAAGTGTACGTTTAGGAATTTAATTAAAGAATATAATAAAAAATTTCACTCAAGCATTTGGCTCATTCTCATTTTATTGTATCATATATGTCCAGTTTCAAAACAACAAATCATATTTACCAATAATACATAAAATTCATTTATATATTGCAAGGTTAGTTTTAGTTCTCTTTTTGAAGAACAGAAAACTCTTCACTCAAACTCTATTCGTAAAATAAAGAGAATTTTCAAAATTCAAGCATAAATTGTATTAAAGTTTCCATTCCACCATACCAAGAGTTTTTAAGTTATGCTGTAATATTTTTATTATCCATACTAGAAGTAATAAAGACAATTTAGTTAGACGTAAATTTAGAAAATAAATTTGAAAAATAAATTTTTAAAGGAATTGATAATGTAATTATCATAGTTCTGGATGATAATCCCGAAAAATTACACAAGATAGTCCCAATTATTTCTTCAAGTTCAGTGCGATAGTTATTCTCGGCTTTCCATTCCCTTGGCACTCATTGGGACTGCACTGTTCCACTTCCGCTTTTTTACCAAATCTCGAACCACCCTTCCGAACCAAGTGTTTTTTAGTATTTTGGTCAAAAATGTCAATCCAAGCTGTATCCCCCAAAAATTCATCTGCACCACCACTTCCAAAATATCTGTCCCATACTTCCACCTGAATTTGCTACAGAAGCATTTTCACATTTATAAGAATCAATAAGTTAAAAGATATTCAAACCAAAACCAATTTATAATTTCAATCAACTCTCACAAAAATGGTAAAAATTTACCTTTGTTTTTGATGATTCATATACTTCCTCCACAATGGATTTATAGTCCGCATCTGGTGAAAATGTACCTGCCTTGTCCCTAGCATTTATTGCTCTGTCTTTATGGTAGATTTCTTTACCATTTTGTAAGGTTCTTTTGTTTAAAACAACATATATGTCTGAAAAGGTAGAATCTCCTCCACAGCAGCATCTGATTGAGGATTAACATCCATTTTTAAAGTTTTATGTATGCATTGGAGAGTGGTACTTACCTCACCGAGATGTCGATGTAATATGTTTTACCATTTTCCAATTTTCTAAAGAAAAAAAAAGTGAAGTTTGTAAATAAAAATTCATAAAATAAATAAGTTATGACTCTAATCCCATTCACAACTCTAATTTAAGGTGAACTCATAATTTTGATCAAATTGTAAAATTATTTTAAACATAATTTGGGAACAATTAGCTTTACAGCATTAAAACCGCAAATTGCTAATTAAACAAAATCTTACACGTCCCCCAACGCTGAAGAGGCTAGGGACAAAAAAAACGCAAACAGTAAGTTTTAGACGCATTTAAAAAAAGTAGGTTTAACGCTGGATAGTAAAGAAAGTGGGTTTGGAATTGGACTGAAGCAAGTTTGACAGTGAAATTGGTTTTAATGAAAGCAAAAGTTAGTGGAAATGGAAATGGATCTACATTGTTTTAATGCCAATCCCATATATAGTGGCTAAAATTTTTCGCGTAATTCCTAAACCTTGGAATGAAGACAATACATTCAACTTCCACTAATCAATCAAAATCCAGAATTTTAATTGAGCTGAATAGCCGAATTAAGTCAATTGGAAATTTGTTAAAACCAATTTTATGTTTCATATACCTTCATGCATAAATTTTCAATTTTGGAGGCACTACATTTTAATGGTTCTACAAAGAATGTAGAAGAAAAATTGCTTTGATATGTGGTAATTGAATTATTTTGGAAACTACTACTGCTATACATATAGATTATGTGTGTGAAATTTTTAAATCAAGTCAATTTATCAGATGAAGACAGTTTTCACAATATAATGAATTTTTTTGAAATGATTTATTAAGCTAAAAGCGGCACTGGTACAACTCTGTTGAAAACAATCAACTTCATTGTACTAAAGACCATGTGAGATCAGGCGAGCTAAACTAAACTTAATTACATGCCATCAAGTATGTAATTTCGTTTGGGCAAGGCAGGTATTGGTTATTGAAAAGTTATACTTTATTGTCCTAAAATGAATGAGGTCAAGTGATGTCAATTAATTTTAATTACATGCCACCAAGTATAACATTATGTTTAGGCAAAGCGAGTATTGGGGATTGTAACGTTAAACGTTATTTTCCTAAAAATTATGTGAGATGAAGTGAGGTAGATTTATCTTAATTGCTTTTCAACAAGTAAAACATTACGTTATATTAACTTACATACACAAGTAGAATACCAAGGAATAAGTGTCGGGCGGGGGCAGTGACTTATTTAATTTATTTAATTTAATATTTAATTTATTATATTATCAGAATACAAGCTTTTGTTGATTGGACAACGGAGTTCCAATTCTATTTATCAAATCTATAGTAACTTTTCTTAAACTATAAATCGTTTATTTGGTACTTGCCGACGAGAACACGTCGACAATCGACGTGTAAATTGATTTGCCATCTGATGAATTGCATTTCAAGTATGTTGCGATTGGAATGACATATTGTGAAATCATAATTGGCGGTTTTCCCATGTTTCACCATTTGTCAGTGCAATGCAATTGCTTTACACAAATACAAATTGAGTACTTTGTGCATTGGCAAAGGCAAAGTACATCCTTTAAATTAGCCGTATTCAGTTTTTATATATTGTAATTTGGCGTAGTTGTAGTAATACGTAATACCATGCTTCGAAGGTATTTGTATTCAAAGAATTTTGTGATGGCAAGGTTGTGAAGGTAATGTAGCTCGAAAGTATGTTGCATGAATTTTCCAAGGTTTGTAGAATTCAGCTGGTGATTAAATTTTGAAATGTTCGCATTGAGTACTATTTTTGCAGTTTTAACAATTTTAGGTACCTTTAATAATAATCCAAATTAGTGGGTTGGGTCCACCCTATTTTGAATTCGAAGGCGAGGCATTGATAATTAGATGTTTACAATTCCTTGTACATCGGAACCATTTAATAGTCGTTTCGACCCCACCCCAGTACCAATTACTTGTTTATAGCTGTTTATGGAAATTCCCAGGTTGCATTATATTATTATTACATTATTACATTCAGTGGTAGTCAGACAATCAGCGCACATCTTTCCTTGGAATGACACTTATTATTACATATGATTATAAAATAAGCCTAACAAGATGGGCTTAAAATTTTAAAAATTACAACCAAAATTTTTGGGTTTTGCTCTATAATTATTGTTACAGGGGGTATTGTTTTAAAGACAATAATTGATACCTTCATGAAAAGATGCTTATTAAGGAAATCAACGACTCTGGTGGTTCGATTTATGTCATCACCTATAATTTTCAAAGCTATATATTAGCCATTTTACATTATATTTGTAACTCACAGAATGATATCTTCATGCGAAATACACTTGTTTAGAAAATTTCTGCAAATATTAAGTAAAATAAGAATACTTGAAGTCGAATACGACAGAAGTAACAGCGTATTAGTTCCTGCAAAACATCACATCTTAAAAAGGAAATTGGGTTGGTTTGGATTGTTGTTACAAATCAGCTTTCTAGTGTTATGCATTGTGCAAATTCTTACTACAACTTCTACATTGACAATTGTCGTTGTAGCATTCTTGACAGTGACAGTTGCTTCCTCCATAGCATGTCGCCTAACTCTTTTAATTTACAAAGAGGAAATAATCGCCATTTCTACAAACATTTGTATGATTAGCCAAAAACTCGGTAAATCAAACTTCAACCTCATTATTTTGATCAGCTTAACAATTTAGTTTGTGAAGAAAAGTCACAACCTAACCTAACCTAACCTAAGGCGTATAATAGGACGTGAATTGGAATTTCTAAACCTATCCGTTTTTGCGACAATAATTTTATTTAGAATCAATATAATTGTTGTTTAGATAAATTCGATTGAAGGATATTTATGTTCGGCAAATACAGTGTGTGCAGCTAAGCTTGCCTATATTTTTTTTAAATGCTCGCTTATAGAAGCTGGTTCAATAACATAAAATAAAACATGAATTAAATATGTGGAGCAAATATATACAGTTATATCTATAGCAAAATATATCAATAAAGTATTATTTTTCAATAATTTCTATATTTTTCGACGGCCTTATTTACAGAACACCGTTTGGGCTACACCTCCCAACTCTGCAATTCCTCTTCAGCTAATATTAACTTTGGATACATCTACATAGCTTTTGTCATCGTTATGTGGTTTTGCACTGGATCTAGCAGTGTTTTAGGGCAGTGCTAAATTCGATACTTTTCCGCAACCACAGTCTTTTGCTGTGCGTTTACACACTTTTGTCTGGCTTGGGTGCAACTTATTTCTGCTTTGATGGTATGCTATGCTTCTCAATACAGATGCCTTGTATTCGGATCCTAACTTTTTGGTTGAAAGAATCGTGGTAATGAACAGATTCAAACAAATTTAAAACACACTAAAGTTCAAGACGAACAACAAATTCTTGTATGATAGTTGCATAGATAATGTATAGTCTCAAATATTAGTGGGACCAACATCCAGTCGACAGCTGAGTGTCTTTTTCTATATCGTACAATGCAATTATTGAACCAGTTGTACAACAGAATATTTGGCTATTTTTTTCTACCGACTTTAAAATTTGGCCTTGTTTATGGAATTTTTATTATGGCGTTCTGTATTGTTCGCCTCCTAGACGAGTTTCCGATTCCTGTATATGCCCTATTTGTTACATACTTTGTGATCATGAACGCTACTTTGGTTCCGAGTGCTGTGATGATGTCAGGCGTTTACAATATCTCTGCAAAATTTCCTCAAAGACTCAAAGAAAGGCGTATTGTTGGCGTAAATTTGGAATTAAAAAAGAATTTGCGGGCTGTTCCTAGTCTAAAATGTACAATTGGAGGGTTGTATCATATGGAGAAAGTAAGAAAATAAATTTATAATAAATATAATTTTTTTTTACTAAATACAGCATTTATCTATGTATTTAACTAGGCAGCCAAATTAACACTAGCTGACAACGTCGCTAGAGGAATCGCCTTTACCCTCCTTTCAGCCAACTGATGGAAACAACAATATGAAATACGTTGTGATACGAGCCTTAGTCAAAGAGTTATGTAGTCTTATTAAAATCGTAAATTTAGTAATAACTATTGTTTTACTATTAAAAATTATTAATTTTGCGGCATCTTAGTGTGTGTTATATTGTCACAAACTACTGGTAACGTTTTGACTAGCCCTCAAAGGCAATGAGTGGCCAAGACGAACAAGTGTACAAATAAACATTTATTTGTTTGACAAGTAACGGAGGTGAACAGAGATCAATGGCAAGGGGGAATAGACTAAAGGTAGTGACAGAGTAGTGTGCAAACGTCGACACGTGACTGGCTGAACGACCACTGACTAACATGACACTCTCATTTATTGACAGAGCCATCAACAGAGTCAAACAGACTAATAAGTAATAACAAACGGCCTCTAGTGGAAATACATAACTAATTAGACAACAACTAGGCAGACACGGGTCATGACATATTAGGAGTAACAATATCAAAGCTGTGAAATTAGTTTTCCATATATGTTTTATGTTGCTTTCATATTTCTAAGTTGACTAGCAATTAATAATTAATTGCATCTTAAAAATTGGATCCCAGGAAACTGGTATTCCAAACAGCATTTTTCATATAAATGTTGTTTTCATAAATAAACGTTGAAACTCAGCGATGAATTTTATGCGGTTGTGTAAAACTCAAATTCCTTATTTTACTTTCAATGGCTCCTCCCATTTGGCATCAGCAAATATAGCAAATTTTAATAACAATTTTGCGTTGCGAACAATAAAAATTTCTAGTTTAATACTCTAATTTGAAAAAATTGTCAAGACCAATGAGCAAGACTTGTTAGTGCATTTTGCACACTGTGCAAAGCTTTAGCATCTCAACCTAAGAACGCTATTTTACAACTTTTTAAATGAACTTGCAAAATGACTATTATACAAGCTTCCTTGGTTTTAATTCTGAGGAATAAATTCTTAAAAATTTAGTTTTAAAAATTAATGCTATCAACATAAATTTTCACAATTTTTCAAATCTGTTTTTTCAGCTAAAGCTGATAGGTTACGGCCGAGTTTGAAAGATGGGCCATAGGGGTCATACCCTTCACCCTAATTTTGACGACACCCTAAATGACGGCAAATCCGAAAAATGGGTTTTGTCGGAATTTTGTTAGTTTTGCATGAAACGAAAGGTTATGATAATTTCAAGGACTAAATAGCTGACCCTATACCCTTCATCCTTATATCAATGACCCCCAATCCGAAAAATTGGATTTTTGGGATTTTTGCAAGTTTAGCATTATTCGAAATTTAAGATGTTTTCATGGACCTAAGTCTAAGTGACTCTAGGTTAGTTTAGGTTTAGGTTAGGTTCCTTTTAATTGAACGATAACTCTTTTTAATTTACAGACCTTAAATAGCTGAACCAACCAAATACTAAATAAACTCCCTCTGAGGTAAAATCTCAATTTTACTTAGGAAAGACAAAAGTTTCCGGCGGCTAAGCAAGTTCAGCACAGTAAATCTTATACCTTGCTGCAATGGGCCTGTTAGTGGCCGGAACGTTGTGGCCCAAGTTAGATTTTTAGCCATAATAGCTAACATTTTCCTTCCTTTATTACAATCTAATTGAGACTTTCCCTTCAGGTTTGAGTATACAGAGGTACACTGTATTATTTTAAACGATTAAGGTATTAAAAGTCATTGCATATTCTAATAGTATAGCACATACACTTCATGAAAAAAAAATTGTGGTTATTTTAAAGCAAAAATATTAATATTAATTTTAGTCGTTTTTTTCAACTAAGCCATCAATGTAATGATACACTAAGCCTTTTGCTCAAACGAAGTTAAAGTAACACTCATGTTACAAAACTACGTTAAAGTTGATTCATTTTCCAAAATTTCTTTGAGTTTTCCGCAATAAAAGTTGTAGTCTACTTCTTTCATTGGCATTTCAACAGCTTCGTACATTTTTAAAACTAATTCTCGAAGGTCCGGGAGAAAAGTTGGTTTATTTCCATCAAAAGCTGTTTCGATTATTTCATTGTAACGACTTCGAACATAAGGTAGTTTCCAAAATTCGTCTAGATTTTTATATTTTTTTCCGTGTTTTGCTAGGAGCGTAATCACCAATAGCATTGTATGCTTTTGCAAATCCCTTGTATCCAAGTACAAGCTCAGGCAGAATGCACACAAATGCTGTAAAATCGGTGTTTGAACTAGGTCCTAAAATTGTTACAATAGAAATAATTTCATTTTTGTTAAAACATTACAAATTGTTGTTGATTGTCGCCTTTTTACCTTTATAATTATCCCAATCCTCAAAGTCGATTATAGGCATGTATAGTTTGGTTCCTAGGCGTTTCAGTTGATCAAGTGGCGAATCTGGGTAATATGCAAATCCAAAGTCAACTAAACGAAGTTTCCCAGCATTGTCAACCATGAAGTTGGCCGGTTTTAAGTCTCTATGTATTATACCACATTGTTTAAGAACAATGATGATGTTGAGCTAACGGTAAAACGAATAAGTAGAGGGTAGTTACCTTGTTTAACTTAAAAGTTAATGTATGAAAGTTAAAGAGTACTTACAATTTGTTGCGAAAATTTGACCAATTGCAAAGGAGTCACAAATTCCCAGGGATTTTTTCTTTGATTTAAACCTGCAAACTCTTCTAAGTCTTGCTTGTAGTAGCCCATTACTATGACAGGGTGTGTCAAGGGTCCATTTTCTTTAATGTTAGCTAAACCCTTCAAAATTACCAGAGGAAAGCCGTCACGAGGTAGGTCTAGTTGTGATAAAAACATCTTTGTTAATGTAAAAAAAACACATTTTAGGTTTAGTTGTGAGTTAATTGTATGTTAAAATGGGTATTACTCAAGCTTGCCAACTGTTTGTATAAACACTGATAACCTCCAAATTCATTTTCAAGGTATCCATTTGCCACGGTATTTTGTTTCTCCTCAAACTTGTTTTTATCCTGTACCGCCAATTGTGCACATTTTTTTGCAAATTCGTTACCGTATTCGTCCAAAACTTTAGAGGAGATATAAGTCAAACAATGTTCTTTATTTTATGACTTCATAAGACTAATAGTTATAATTTTCTAAATTACGGGTGCGAAAAATTTATAGTTTTTGAAGAAGAAATAGTGTATTTAGAGATGCTATATACATGCGGATGCTAAAAAGCACTCAAATATATTTTAAATTTTGTAACTAATAGATTCTCAAACCATGTTTGCTGATGATAATTGATATACTTGAAAGTAAGTACTTATTCTGGATTGTTTAAGAACAATTTTATACACGGTTTTCTGCATTATAAATTAACCAGTATAGCCGTTTTTGTTACCTGTCTAATTTATTGTAAAAAAAGAAGCGCGTTTCAGTGCACTAAAACTACTCTGTGGAAAAAAAATCAAACATCCAAATTGGTACCGTTTGTTTAATATGTGATTTGAGGTAAAAATGATATATGATTCTGCAGGTGTCAGGCTTCTAATATGAGATTTACGGTAAACATGGTATGTCATAAAATAGGTACCGGGCCTCTAATACAAGATTTACGGTAAAAATAGGTGCCAAGCCTCTAATAAAAAAACCATAAAAATTAGTTCCGTAAGGTGCAATTTCCAAGCTGCAGTTAATAGTTAATCGAATTCCTGTTGCTTACCTTTTAGAATATTTCCACAGTTGCCTTTTCCATTGTTTATAAACGCTGACTTGGCTTTGTACTCTACTGTTCCAGCGATTTCTTTCCCGTCAATATCGATCGCTGACCCGACCTTAATCGTCCAACACCAAGAAATTGTTGGGCATATTATAAGTAAAGGAAACCACACCCCCATGCTAATCTTCATGCTTGGACACGTTCTGCCTTTTAAATAAAATTTTTAATCAGTTTAGTTTATTAGTTAAATAATTTGTCTGCACTATGTTTAAAAATTTATTAAATAGATTCATGCTATTTCTTCTTTGCTGCACGGACCATGTAAGTACAAAGCTAAAAAATTGAATTAGTCAATTATATTAAACTAACGAAAGCCATACTTTTCGGTTATCGGGCTCAACTAGGAGAAGGAGTAAGTTGTTATCTAGGTCAATGGAGGAGGAAAAAACTTCCTGTATTCAACTTATCTAAGTTTTTTTTTGTATTTTAACTGCCCATCTATGGAGACTGGGAAGGAATGAGGGTGGAAAATGCTTTTTTGTGCAAACGGCAACTACAGTGCAAGATTGTGAAGGCTAAATCAGATTGAAAGAAAAAATGGAATGTGGAATGGTGGTTATGTGGAAGTTTATTTTTTAATTATTGTAATTCATAAGTGTTGAAAAATCCTTCTTTTTTATAAAAACATCAATTTGTATAGGTTAGTGTTTTTTTGGTGTGAATACTCTATTTTTTGCCGAAATTAGGTTGCTGCTACTATGCAAGAACAAATATTTGGAAGATTTAAAAATTTGGCAAAAGATTATATACCTTCGTTAATTTATTAATTTTTCAAACTGAAACGTCTGATTTTTAGAAACCGTATTCTTTCAGAGATATGATCTAGGATTCGAAGAGACAAGTTCGCAATCAGTAAACTTTGAGATGAACAATTTTATTAATTGTGATACTACTACGCTAATTTCGCGGAGGTTTTATTTTATAGAAATGGGTTTCAGCAGACAAAAAATGATAGTCGATTGAAATTATGTGTCTAGGGTAAAGCTATTTGTTTGAAACAAAAAATTACAAATTCACTATCAAAATTTTTTCAGGATTTCGACTGAATTTCACAACCTAGGTATTTTTAGGCATTCTTAGGCCACTATTTCAAAAGGTTTTTGGAAAAGTTTCAAGTGTCAAGAAATTTCACTTGAATAATTAACCAATTAACTAAATTAAAAAAAAGATCTTAAAAAAAACCAGCTTTTATAAAATATTACAGAAGTACCCAATGCCTGGAGAAGAGAATGCATAGGCTACGGCAACTTGATATGTAAATTTTACATTTATTTGTTTGGGATTTTCATAAATCCCGACGCCATTCAATGTTTGAAGCAAAAATGATTTTTTTTTACCCAAATGGTACAGCCTTTGCATTTTAAACTTTGTCGCAAACTTTGAAAATTTTATTCGACCATATAGCTTTACCGAAGTTTGGCCTATTTGACTGAAATTGTGCTAATTGGCTTTGTAGTAGGAGAATTGAAATTACCATACAATACACTTGCACAATTTTAACATTAATGTAAAATATTTACTTTATTTTTACATTACTACTAACGTGATTCGGTGGTAAGTTGTCTACTGGTTAGATTTCCTCTCTCCTTCAACTAGGCAGCTTGAGAACGTTGGGTCAAATCCGCGATCATCCGCAAAAATGGCTTGGCTATTGTTTTTATATTTAAGAAATTGCCTAGGATCTAACCTTGTGTATGCAAATATTTTTTTGGTTAAGGTACATAATCAGAGGACATGCGCAATGGACATGGACTTCTGAAAGTGTCTCTCAGTAGCCTTTTGAGAATTCTGAAGACTACACTCGTTTGCTGAAATGCGTGCTGAGTCTTTCCTACCTTATCCTTACCTCACCCATCCATTCATATTTTGAGAAACTTTGTTTTGTAGAAAGCAAATTTTTTAAGAATAATTTATAAGGCTACAGTAGTTTAGCCTACAGTATACTACAACTCAGTCATAGACTAAATATTGATAGCTGCTCGGTTCTTAAAGACATTGATACACGTCGACTTGCGATTAATAGTTTTAATATCAGTTTCGTATATAAAATCATTCTAGGATCGAGGATAGGGATAGGAATTTGAGAGTCGAATTCAATTCAGTATAACTCTATGCAGATCTAAAAAAATTATCTCTACATGCCAACTGTGAATTTTTGAAAAGAGAAGTTTGAATGAAAGATTACACAATTACCAAATGAATAAATGAGAGAAGCCTACGTGATTACAGCTTCATTGAAAAAATTAAAATAGCGCTAGAATAAAAATGTGCGCAAATCTCCTGGCCTTGGAAAAAATTTAAAGGAACAAAATACTTGGCGATAGGAATATAAGTTACTTTGAAGAAGACTAGTATACGATATGTTGGAAAGTTGCCCTGCAAGGAACCCTACGGTTAAAAAGCTCAAAAACTTATTATTCTATTTAATTTTTTGATTGTGTTAGATTGATTTGATTGAGCAAAGTTTGTGTGCTGGTGTCTGACAGCGCCAATATTAACTTTTGTTAGGACAAAGTATGTTTAAGTAATAATATTCTTCATAAAAAAAATCGTTATTTGACATGCACGCAAAGAGGATGGTCAATATGTAAGGAAGATGAGGGATGCGGTTTCGATGTAACCCATTAGCACATATGTTATCAAGCGGACGTCAAACAGACTAACAGACAACAACAATTGGTTGTTTTATGGGCCTAGTCCACAACCTATCACCGGATGACCGCTGGCGAATACAAATGAGGTAGGATTGAAGCGTACGGAACGCAAGGAGAATTTCAGACACCTTGCGCAGGCAGAAGAGGGATAGTTTTTACTGCGCGAAAAATTTAAAACCAAACTTTCTTATGGAAATATAACATTGCGTACCTTAGGTTCTAATCCAGTTTTTTTGAATTTTCTTGAGATTACTATGAAAATTTATCGGAACATTTTCATATCCTCTGATTGTGCCGCCTGATCACAAAAATATGAGGAAAACATCAAAGGCAAGGTGATTCCTTTAGGGAAAAATAATAGCAAAGCCATTTTTTGCGGCTTCTCGAGGATTCGAACTGTCGTACTTAGGCTGGATAGTGGAGAGAGAAGGACGGTTTTAACCACTAGAACTTGGCCGACTGTATTCTTCATAGATGGTTTGTTATGCGAGGAGTATTTGTTACATTTTGAGATCGACTCATCAAATATTTTAACGTATTTCAAAAATTGCTTTAAGAAAACTGGTAGTGCACATAACTTGGACCAGAATCTTAATAACTACATAATTACTTTTATATGAGAAGTAAAGAAAATTTTACGATTTTGATGTATTCCAACCCTTTTGAAGTCGTTTAAAATTGATACTTAAATCGGCCATTAAATTTTATAGTACACTATCAAAATAAGACTGCTTTAGCGAGTAAAGCGACTTGAGCCACAAGCTTGAGCAAGCTAACTATGATTGTCCAGCTTGCAAATTCGCAATCTTGATCTAAAGGCAGCTAGTAAACTATTTGATTACAATAAATTTAAGTAGTATTTACAAACCTCTAGTTTCCTTAAATGCACATTTGAGCCAAAATATATCAATAATGAATAGGGCATGAAGTTCAAGTAGAATCATTTGTCCAATTACTTAAGTCTTTTAGGCGCCAAATTATTTTCAATATTACACAAAATTGAAAAAGTTTACGTATGTGCATGAGAAAATCCAAATGAGCTCAGCCAGTTTTTTTTCCATTTTTCATAAATAAAGAGTACTGTGAGAGGATGTCCTAGCACGGCAGCTTGTTCATCGGATTTTACATACTTAGAATCCATTATGATACCTAGAAAATCCGTTTCTCTTTTAAATTTTGATGGCGGGTCATCTGTGCTTTTGAATTCGTTTTTCTTGGTATCGTCCAAGTTTACATAACAATTTGTCACACAAAAATTTACCAGCACTCCGCTCACAATGCAAAGGATGGGCATCCAATATACTTGAAATACTTATTTTCGATAAAAAAAAGAGTTAAGTATTGCTTGAACATGTAGTGGCTTGCTTGAGTATTTTAAGGTAGTACAAGCTTTTTGGACATTATAATTAATTTAATGTGTCCATTTTTCCTTGAAATTTTTTAGTTTACCGTTTGATTCCATAAAAATTTATTGCGGACTTTGTTATGCATATTCCTCTAGCTTACTGAGTTATGTAGAAATGCTTTAAATGTAGTTATGTAGTTTTATCCAATCATTCCAACATGAAAGTTGATAAAAATTTAATGGTTATTGAGCTTGAATTTTTTGTTGAAAAATTCCGACAAAAGTTCTGAAAGTGCAAGACAATGCCTATTTGTCACAATGCCTAGTTTCTAAAATTGTCATCAAAAACTGAAAATAACTATTTTTAAAAAGTTTCTACTTTTGAGTTCAGTGAGTTTTTGAACAGTTAGACTAACAATATTTTAGGGAAAAAACGTCATCTATGCCGGCCTGCAAAATAAATCTTCTTCAAAATTCTTGTACCCGATTTTTCCTAGATATGATTAAATCATTTAATGATGATTCTCCGATTGATATTTATAGAAAGTGGTACTCTTACGGGTGGCAACTTCCAATTTCTGTTAGGCCAAATGATGGTCAACTTATTTTTGATTCGAGTATTAGCAAGACTTTGGTGTGGCATTTTCTAACTTTTATTTGTGTGGGAGTTGCTGGCATTGGATCATGCATTTCCGTCCTAATTGCAGAATATTCACTAGGAAAAAATGATTTGTCACCAAGTATTCCCGCAATACTCGTAATAATAATGTACTTCTTGGCATTCATCTACGCAATTTTCATGAGCTATATATTGTTACGACATGGAGCGTCAGCAATACACGGGTTTAATAGTCTCAAATATCATAACAAGGCCGGTAAGCGTTAGTTATAGATCCAGTGCTTTCAAATTTTAATTTAATTGAATTTAGTATGAACATTTATTTGTTTTTATCATTTCAGCTACAAATTCCCAGGCTAATGAAAAGTTTCTACATCTATACGAAAGCTGCATAAAAGTAGCAGAAATATATTTCGCACTTGTTTTATTTCCGATTTTATTTTGGTTCTCGTATGCCTCATTGGATCCATTCTTTTATTTTTTTCGTCTGTTATTCAGCGATGCTTGGAATGAGGAGCATAGGCTCGTGTTTACGTTGTGTACGCTTTTTCGCTTTCTGTTGCATTTTTGCATTTTATTTTCAATTTTTAGGCTTGCAGGACTTCATCTTATGTTCATGGCTGTGCTAGGAGTAGAAATTGTAAAGAATTTGATGCAACTCGAGCTGAAATTAACATCATATTTAAACTTTCTAGCATCACATAACAACTACACAACGCTGCAGTTAATGGTTCAGCGTTGCGAAAGGTTTATTAATAACACATTTCTCATTGTTTTTGCTGAATTTATTCTGGCATCAGCCATAATCGACACAAGCATAATCATCTTACACAATTTTTTTCCAAAGTTGCTTACACTGGGTTTAATTGTATTATCACTCGCAATGAAAGTTATAGTGTTAACAGTGGCACTTCCAATGGCAACTCATGTTGCTGAGAGGTCGACTAAATTTTTAAGGGTTTTGTGCACTGCTGTTGCTAGCTTGAGATGTAAGGAATCGAAAACGTTATTTGGAAGGCAGCTGACGTATTTGAAGCCAACTATAGTACATGTCTCCCTTGAATCCTATAATTTTACGCCAGTGATTATGTCAATTTTTCCAGGATACCTTCACGCCATAATAAACTACACCATAACTTTGTGTTTTGCAGCGAAGAAATGCTTTAGCCGCAACTTTTGTGTAAATATCACAACTTACACAATATTTTAGCAGCAATTTAGTATCTTTTAACAAAATCTATGACAACATTGCAAACAGGGTTCGTTTGAAAGTGGTAAAGAAATTAATTTAATAAAATTAGAATCGAATTCGAACTAGTAGAAAAAGCTTTTTGTAAAATTTGCAATAGGAATTGAATAATTACAATAACTAATTTATAGTTCATTAACAATTCATTGAAAGTTATATATTAAATTAATATTTGTAATTACTTGTTGTGACAAATCTGTGTAGAATTATATTCACTTATTTCTTTACATCACGCTATGGATAATATATCATTTACAAAACGAGCGTGAAATATCTTCCTTTTGTTTTACGAATTGTGGCTCATGTGCTTTTAATTTGTAAAACTTACTCCAAACAAATCATTTTGTAATCTATAACTTCAGTGTTGAGCGCTAGAATTCTAATGAATTGGTCATGTTTCGTGTGAAAATAATTCGTATGTTTTGCTATATTGCTCAAGTAAGTAATATGCAAAAAGCACAGAGCATCTACCCTAAGTTAATAAAACAATTCTTTATTTTGATTAATTAACGTACTCTCTTGCTAGTTAAGGTTACGTTATTTGTAGTTTTACTCCAATACTTTCTATACATTCTAGAAAATTTTCCAGGTAGGTATCATAAGGGGTCAATGGTACTTAAGAGTTTATTCATGTACAATTAGCTTTGCATTGATAACCTAGAGATGTATATTTCAAATGTAACTTTTTACATATATTACATATTTGATTGTTATTACTTATTATATATAAATTATACTACGCGTCATACTTATTATACATAAGCTTTAATCTTTCTTCTGTTCTGTTTTATTCCGCTGTTGATGCTGTTCGACAGCTAGTGCTTGAATCATCTTACGAAGCTTTGTTGGGATTTCTTCCATTACCCGGCAATAGTCCATTCTAAATTAATAATTTCAACAATTGTAATCGAAAAATTGATTTTTCAATACATAGATATTTCACTTTACCTAGAAACCTTGTTTGCTTCATGCGTAACAACCAAGTATCTCCTTAGAAATGACTTTGGCAAAATCCTTTGAAACAAACCGGAGAATACTATCCTCTCGAAAACAACAATTTGCTCCAAAGTGCTAGCTAGTATTTTGTTGGCACTGTCAGCTTCCAAGGCCTTTGTAAATAGAAACGTTAGCGCATGCAATAGTTGGTTGGTTTTTGTTCTATTGATACCTGAATATCGCTAATTGTGAAACCCAGGAGTAAGTTAAAGATGACAATAGAAACTATTACTGTAAATAGAGCAAAGATGAGAATAGCGTAAACTCTAAATGGCGTCTGGTACTCTGCATGAAATACATCATCAAAGTTGATCTCTCCCGTCATCATTACCAAAATCTTGATGAGATTGTATTGCATGTAGCCAAATTTTGGATTCTGTCCAAAAATATTATTAAGAAATTTTCAGAGATTTTATGAATTTCTAGTTTATGAACTTACTCCTGGTAATATTAAGCTTATGGCAATAGTAAATCCAATTAGTAGCGGGCAAAACGTAATCATGAGACGAATCATTTTTTGCAGAACCTAAAAACTTGTTTACTATATTTTCTGGTTTTAACCATATTTGTACTGATTTTCTATAGACGTACGCTAAAGAGCACATCAGCATAAATCCCAAGTGAAGGTATCTTCAAAAATTGAGAAAAAGCAAGAAAAGATGCCAATAGAATGGTAGTCTACGATTATTATGTAACATTTATAAAACATTTATAATATATTTAAAAAACTTATTACCAAAATTTTAAAATACAATACTTACGGATGCTACCCAATGATGCCAGGGGCTAATTCCATTCTTCACACCGCAAAATATAAGAATAACGCCGACGGTAAACAATATTTGTACCAAGTTGCCCCAATTAAGCATTTTCCGTATTTGCATTGTGAGTACGTCCACGGTCAACTTTATAGCGAGTAAAGCGACTTGAGCCACAAGCGTGAGCAAGCTAACTATGATTTCCCAGGTTGCGAATTCGCAATAATCATCTAAAGGCAGCTAGTAAATTAAATAATCAAAAATAAATTTAAGTAGAATTTACAAACCTGTAGGTTCCTTATATGCACAAGTGAGCCAAAATATATCAATAATGAATAGAGCATAAAGTCCAAGTAGAATCATCTGTCCAAATACTTAGGTCTTTTAGGCGCTCAATTATTTTTAAAATTACACAAAATTGAAAAAGTTTACGTATGTGCAAATGGAAATCCAAAAGAGTTCATCAAGTTTTTTCCATTTTTCATGAATAAATAGCACTATGAGGGGATGTCCTAGCACGGCAGCTTGTTCATCGGATTTTACATACTCAGAGTCCATTATAATACCTAAAAAATCCGTCTCTCTTTTAAATTTTGGTGGCGGTTCATCCGTGTTTTTGATTTCGTTTTTCTTGCAATCGTCCAAGTAGCTAGCTACATCCTGGTTTCTTTTGTAGCCAATTATTACACTGTAAGAAAAGTTAAACTAAAGCTTTTTATACTCTTTTTAAATTTTAATATTGTCTCATAGTACCCCAAATTGGCTTCGAATAGTTCATCCCCAGCTTCATAATTTTTCTTCTCAAATTGAATCCCAGAGTTCATAAGTGGTATCATGACTTCCGGTACTTTTTCGTAAATTTTCATCATTAATATTTCATCCAACCTAAAAGTAATTGATTAAGTACAATAAACAAATTCGAATTTATTACTATATATAAAAATGATATGTATATAATAAAATAATTTATAATGATAAATTATACCAATCCTTGGGTAAATCAGGATAGGCCAATAGTATTGCCCTGCTAAATGCTACAGAATCTCTTCGTATGCATAATTCCAAGGCAGTTTCACCAGCTTCATCTCGCATGTCCAGAAATTTGTTCTTGATTTTACTATCTTTCAATTTGGAGGAGTTGAGTAGAGCGTTTATTGCATGTTCTCTGTCCACGCTCCATCCTATTTTTAGAATTTTATTTGAATGCTTTCTGAAAATTATTTAGAAAAACAGTTTTCTATTTTAAAGCTATAGTTTTTTCTTACCAGAATCAGCCATTGCGTGCAAAACTGTTCGTTTTTGTGGGCATGTAATAAATAAATCTGTAAATTCATTTTCTACAAGTATGCTAATAAGGCCGAAAGAGCACTCTTCGGCTGCTATGTGCAAGGCTGTTTTTCCGCTCCAACTTTTCCTCTGACATAGTACATTAATATCGTCTTTGTCTAAAACGGCTAGCAGCCTTTTAAAGCATTCGAGCTGCAGTGGATCATCATCATTAGCTTTAAAAAGTAATAATATTAGTATTAATATATTATAATACTAAATTAAAAAGGAGATTAAAAATAATAAGTTAATTCCTTGTCTTTGCTCTTTATTTTCAACTCATTATTTATCAAATTAAAAATATGATATTAAACATAAATATAATTAATAAATAATTCTCTATATAAAATTAGTCTACTTACTCCAGTATACGGACTTATGTAATAGAGAAAAATCCAGGATTTCCATCCTTGTCTGCATCCTGCTGAAGCCCCTTAAACTCTATGCGGCTCAAGAGAAAATCAATAGTTTCTGGACAATTTGCCATGTAGACAGCGTTGAATAATACAGTTGGCCCAAACTCTCTCAAGTCTTTTTCCTCTAAGCGATTCACAAGGAGTTCTACACAGGAATAGCTATCTTTGCCTAATTCATGTAAAACAGAAACAAAATAAATATGGGTAAAAATACTATAGTATATAAAATAATATAATAATACATATAATATTATAATAATATAGACTATAGATTGCTACGAAGTAAGTAGGATAATAAAATTGAAAATGTCTGTCTGCGTCAAAAATTTTTTTAGAAATATCAAGCACTTGGTTTTTGAAAATTTTTATATACTCACTTTCTCTCAAATTAAGAAATATTTTATAAAACTGTGTTCTCAAATTTTTTCTTCCAAAAAAATACAATTTCCAAGTAATTGTCTGAAAACGCTCATACTGCAATGCTTCTTTGGGGTCTAGCGAAATTCTAAATTTTAGTTTATTGTGGGGACTTTGTGGTATTGTGATGATAACCGCTCCAAACTTCCACTCGCAGTTGTTTTGTGTGCCGATTATCAATTATTTTGATAATTGGCAATACAATTTCTGCGTCGTAACAGAGTCATCCAAGCGCACAACTGCTGTGCTTTTATATCGAAATATAAGATGCAAATTTTCTTACCGTATGCTGCTACAGAAGCAGGAATGTCATCATCGCTGTCTAGTAGAATATCATTAGCTCCGTGATTGAGTAGCAGTGTAACCATCCGAAGCGAAGACTGTCGAGCGGCAATATGAAGCGCAGTAGATCCTTCCTTATCCTGTTTGTCAATGTATTTTTTGTCATACAACTCAGATTTGTACTCTTCCTTGTAGATTTCAAATAGCTCCATGTCAACTGGTGTACCTGTACATTGTAATCCAACGTAACATATGTTAGGAACACTATTCTCTTTTAAGCAAAATTACTTTCAACGAATAACTTACCTGCCGAAGCGATATAGTGTAATACAGTACTTCCATTACAGTCAGGTACCTTGTGATTTCTACCGCACTCTACTATTGCTGCTCTAAACTCTACTATGTCCTCCTTCTTGGCTGCATTGTGAAGTGGATACTTCTTCTCACAGCCTTTGTCACAAGTGTGTGCAACTTGTGCAACTTGTGCAATTTGTGCAACTGGTGGTTCGTTAGATGCTGCTGTTTTGACTACCGTGGTTGAAGTACGGGTGATACTTCCTAAGTAATCGGATTCACTCACTTCCGCCAACAGATCCTCATCCAAATCTAGAGTACTATGGTTACCTACGCGACCGTTCCGCAGAGCCATAGTGCTCAAATGAAGGGAAACAAAATTGAAGCCACTGCATGATATCGAAAATGAAGAGAAATATTTTGCATATCTAAGCCTTTAGTGCACTTTCAATTGCATGTGACACGCAAAGTAGAAAAGTTGAAAGTACTAGTTGCTCTGAAAAAGAGAGTAATAAAATTGACATATGTCTGACGGTTCCATTTTTTAAAGTAGCCATTATAGTGAAACAACTATTTCTGAATATAAAAATATAAAAGAACTTGTGGAACTAAATAATATTAATACTGAAAAGGCGACATAATTTCGTTTGTTTATTAACTAGTGTCAACTACTTTATGTTTTCGATCTGTCTGTAGCTACCAATACATACATTGTTGTCCACCAGATTTTACCAGAATTTGTCCAGATATGCAAAGTTTTTGGTAGTAACCATGCCTTCAGGCAACTTTCCGATGAAGGACATTTTCTGCAAAATTCTCCAAGGGTGAAGACAATTAACTTCAATGTTTTTAGCTGCCCACGGCACGTAAAAAGTATTCTTGATTTACTTTTTTTGCAACCTGAAAAAATTACATTTATATCCTTTGTTGAATAACACTTTAGCGTACTTTCACGTAAGCATGTGGTATCCAATTACAAATTTACAGTTTCTATTGTATTGAGATAATTTTGGTTCCAGGTCTTTACAACGTCACAAATTCCTGCATTTGTACAACTTACATATTGCGAGAAGTTTAGAGAGACAAATAGTAGGTGCATAAGTTTTCAGAATTATATTTAAAACCGCATTATTGCTTTGTATCTATTTTTTGATGATTTTGCAAACGGGTCCATTATATAAATTGTACCGTTATGGTCGAAAAACTTAATAAATTCTCTGAATAAAGAACAATAGAACAACAATTTAAGGATGCAAATTTATTTTCCAGATTTCAAAATTTTTTGTTGGAATCAATTTACTACTACTAAAAGCCTAATAGGATAAAAAGCCAATTTTAGTACTATTCTTGTTAACAATGATAGTCACATAGTGAGCCAAAATTACTCATTTAGCTTATGGGCGTAGACACGACAGAGTTGACAAAGTCTGGATTGACCAAGATCTCGTCGCCTTGGGCTTGTTTCTGCAAAACGTTTCCAGCCATCACCTGCGCATCCTCAGACTCTCCTTCGCTATTGGTAGTAGCATCTGGGATCTTGACATTTATGCTTCTGAAAACCAGCTGACCTCCTGTTGCGTAAATGACGCTTCCAGTGCTCAGGGTGGTATTGACTCCAACTCGAAGTTTAATTTCATTGGAGACTTCCAAGACACGCTGACCATTTTCGGTAGGTCCCGGACGCGTAATTGTTTCCGTAAATGACACAATTGTAATATTTTGTGTACCAGTAATAGTACCATTTTTACCAACCACCTCCAATTTGGTTCTTAACTTCAATTTGGCAAAACTCCACGTCAGGGAGGTTCCGTTCCCAGTAGCATAAAGGACACGAGTATACACTCTGCCTCTACCACCTCCCTTAATCGAACTAGACCAGTTGGTTCCTGATGAATTGGCCTTGAAACCAATACCAACTCCAGTAACGAAACAATGCTTGGAGACAAATACCGTACCAGAAGTTGCCCTTGCCAAAGAATTCATACTCATACTACCAGATTTGTCCGGTTTTGCGCTATCACTCCATACAAGGTTAATCTCCGAGCTTATATTCGACTTGCTTTGAAGTATGTTAAGATTGCCTTT
>VYYI01000534.1:0-29604 GCA_021029175.1 Bilobella aurantiaca
AAATGACCTTTCAAGGTCAAACCCTAATTTTATCACAAAATGACTTCGCCCGATTGACGTCGAAAAAAAGATTTCAAAAACTGATTTTACAATATCTCCTTACTAGAAGACCCCCTCTCACACCTCAAAATTATGACCGATCTACTTCAGTAATCGGTAATCAAAATTGATTTTTATATTATAAATTAAATCAAATTTAAATTTATATTTCTACTATTGTACAAATCTTACCGTTAAGTATCTATAGATTAACTTTATTAAGTGGTAAAACATTTTACTAAGATTCCACCAGTGTCAGCACGAAATATTCCAAATTACTCGACCCTAACCTGCTATACGTAAACAATTTGCTTGTTTTCTAAACAGCAACAGACAGAAAAAGAAAACGATTCGGCTACTATTAGTACTCCTACACAGGAAACTAAACCAACAGGTCAGTTGCCTTACTTTGATACTAAACATTTTCATCATAAAAAGATCCAAACCAGTACTATTTAACTAAACACTAGACAATTATGAATGTAATTGAGTGGTTTATGTACAAATTTATTACTTAAATAATATAAACAATTTGACGATCCTAAGTTAGGAATCAACGGGGCACTGCCCCCTTGCGTCAATTTTGTATTTCCCAATTCCTAAAAGTTTTTGGTAATTCTTAATCATATTTAACTAATTAAGAATAATTTTTGAGACAATTAAAGGTCATAGTTTCATCGTACGTAAAAAAACATTTACCTACAAAACTCAATTTCCAACAGCTAAGTTTTGTTAATTTTTAATGAGTTAAGTGAGCTAATGACTTGACTTAAAACTAGGGTTTTCAGTACCGGTGACGTTCCATCGTTATCGGTAATGGTAAATATTCTACAAAACATGCAATATGTAGGGTGATGCCATGTCGATTTCTATATAAAATATAGTTTCATACTATAAACAAACACAAACAATAATTCTGTTGCAATTTCAATTGGAATTTAAATAGACTCAAAGATTACTCAAGTTTTCTATTTAAAGATTGACAAGTTTATAGAAATGTTACTCAATTTTTTTTTTTCGAAAAACAGAAGTTATTTGAATTAGATTATTCAAAATCAAGTTCTTGTTGTGTTTCGGTTGCAAAGTTTCGGTTACATTTCATGTAACAGTACAATATTTCTTCCGGTAACAGGTAATAAGAATAAAAATTACCGGATACTATCGGAAATTAGCGGTGATGATTACCGGTAATGCAAGCCCTACTTAAAACTAAATGTAACGTAAACCTCTAAATTAGCCTTGCTTGTTTTGTGTAGCATACCTTTAGTAAAATGAATTATCGTTAATTATTTAAACATATTACCAACATTTCATATCTATGTGAAGGTGAAAATGGCAAGGAAAGCGATGTAAACGGAAACAATTCGGAAGCAAGTATAGTACCAACACCGGATGTTGAAGCATCAGGTTAGCCACGTATATCTCTGCAATCACATGTTTATAGCGAATGCCGAGAAAAAAGAGTCGAGCAAGCTAAATAGGAGTTGATAGAGAAGGGAATGTCAAGGGACGAAGTAGCTCAAATGGTAGAGTATCTCCCCGGTGAAGAGAGGTTGTGGGATCGTCCCCCACCTCCAGTACTCTTTTTTGACATTCCTCCGGCAGCGGACAGAGTTTCCGTTGCATGTTCTCAGCTCTAGCTACTTCCAATTAGCAAATGGCAATTAAACTTGACAACGTAGTATACAAACAAACTAACGCATATTCTCGTATAGTCTATAATAGTATTATCAGGAGTAAACATCAAATTACATTCACAAATAGTTGCAGGCCAACCCGCTTTTAATATTTTTAAAACCACCATATAAATCATCATATAAATACTATAATATAGACATAGATTTATTTTATTAAAACTACTTTTTTTTTGCAATGTTCCCATGATGTTAGTTAATTGATGATTGTTGACTACAGCGCTAAGCTATGCGGGCCCATTTAAATTCATTCGTTTTTTTTGACATTTTGACAAACGCGTGTCTTGTGTACAACGCTTTGCTTTTTATGAGTTAGTTTACGTAACACGTTACATCTTGTGTAGGCATAGCAGACACATCAAATGCAAGCAAAGACCAGACTCCTTTCTTGCCCTATAATTATGTCAAGCTTGAAACACAAGCCAAGGAAAAACTACAGGGCCTTCGATACCTAGAGTTGGTTAGTATTTGCAAGGCTAATAACAAGAAGGCTAATAACAAGAAGGCTTCGATGTTTGTCTATGAGCCTTTGGAGGAGGATAAAGGACATGTAATGGAAAAAAAACTATGTTATCTGCCTATAAAATCTGCCATTTGTGCCATATACTTTAATTAAGAATAACAGTATGTTTTGAATAACTGAAATTACAGGCATTGGACTTTCTTAACATACTAGTCGCAAATCGCAAAACCATAAGGAAAAGTGCTAAGCCATTTCATGTGTACGGAGTTGAGAAAGGCACCCTAGATGCGAACGTAGTGCTGACCGCAGCTTCCTTCAATGTTCCTGTTCTGCATTACGAAAAGTTTTGCGACGTGTTTTGCGCTAAGCTAAAAGAAATAAATCAGAACGGCTCCAATATAAGTGGTCAAAAAAACACAAAAGAATTTAGCGTATGATTACAAACAACATATTTGGTTTTCAATCGAATATAGTTATTGATAATCGATTGAAATGAAAATTTTCAAATGAATTGTCTTCAGATTTACGAGAAGGGAATCACGGCTTTCGCATTGCGTGTACTTAGGTATCCGCGTGTGTCTTGTGCTCAAATTGACTACGTAGTGGAAATTGTATTGAAAGGTAACTTCTTCTTTTTTTCAAATTATTCAATTACAACGTTCTCTTTATAATTGCCTGCGCTTGTGCGTAACGGCTGCACAAAAACTCCCTTTCACCCAACTCTTACTTGTCGTGCTCCACGATGGGCATTCATACCCTACAAAAATTTCAATGAAAAATCAAACACGGGAACAACCCCTCTTTTCTCTATTTGACCTGGGTGACTCTCAAAACCTTAGAAAAACGTGTTTTCGATATTTTTTCTAGTATTAGATATAAGTCGTACCGATTATAATTTAAGAATTATGTGCTCTCCGTATTGCGGAAGGGTCAAACACTGAGGCTTTTGCTTTAGATAATAGTATTGCTTAATTTTTGCTATATATCTCCATTTTGGTAAACAGGGGATATCCTCTAGTGGACGGCAGAACGCTTAAGGGACTTACAAATTCTTTTTAATTTAGGAAGCATTTAAAGCAAATTATAATTACATTAGCGAAATTACATAACGATAGAATAACGACGTAGAAGTTTCATAGCTTAATTTAATCTCCAGGTTGTGTCCTTAGCATTGCTTTGTTTGGATTGCATCTAATATTTACAATAAATTTGCATCAATAAGCTGTTTCCCAGCTTTAAGGCTATTATATGTTAGTTCCTATAATAGCACCCAATAATTGGACTGTTACGTTGTTAATATCAGGGTCATCAACGCACAATAAATATCAACGCTGCCATCGATAGATTATTATTATTATACAAAATTAAATTTTGGTTTACTTCGGGCAAGCTGGAAACGACAATAATCGATACGCAAAAAAAGGAGACGATTCGGCTAATAGTAGTACTCTTCCTACACAGGAAACTAACACTGCAGGTTAGTTGCTCTAATTTGATGCTAGAAATTTCCATCACAACTAGATTCAGCCCAACAAAATCATCAATATTGTGTTAAGTAAGTACTAGAAACGTGTTAGGTTGGAAAAAAGGGGAAAAATAGTGGACCGAAATTCGATCGAATTCGAAAATTTATAACACTTTTTTTGATGCTGTGAAATTCGCCTATAGGCTTGGTCAATGTTTGCGTGTGCTAGTGAGTGGGGTAGGGTAGTCTCGGCCTGTGAGTTGACTAGGAAGTTCTGAGGTCTGAAGCTAATAGGGTTTCTGCTGGGCAATGAACGTGGGGTTGACCACAGAGGAGCCTCTTGCTTAGGCAGAGGCTGAGCACCATCTTACGTATGCCCTCCCATCCTTAGATTCCACCACCGTATTTTTCCAGGCCTCCACTCACCACTACCACACCACCAATTATTTACTGTGCTGACTGTGCTGGTGCCGGGATTAGATCTCGGCACCTACCCAAGTAAGGACAAGGGTCCTAACCCCCGCACTACGGGCCTTTTGGGACTTGCAACAAATATGCTAACAATGTCGAAAAAATTTGACCAATGAAACATTAAATTAAACATTTTATTTCATTGTTGTCTAGCCGGCCAGGGTTCACATGATAAAGGGAATGTAGGGGAGGATCAAAAGGAATATGTAAAATTAGCCAATTGTAATAAAATTCTAAATTCAATTTTATCCATTTCAGAAGCTAGATTTTCTGGCTTTGAAAAACCACCGATCGAAACAGGAAATGCAGCGAGGATGAGCTGGCCAAGCTGGAACGTGAATCCGGATAAAAAAGTTGACAAGGATGGTAAAGTCATTTAAAATGTACAACTGACCATGAGTGGAGTGTTGTTCAAGCACTTTGGTTAGTTACTAAAAGTTTGTTACATTCTACAAAAAGTTATGTTTAACCATTTTACTAATTTTTTGCGTAAAATGTACAAAACTATTTGTGTAGACCTAAAAATAACTTAGAAACCAATTTTAGTCAAGCTATGGCATTTGTCCAAAAACACTAATTATCCTAGGTTTGACTCATTCGACTAAATTCAAAATAACATTTCGAAAACTAATAAATATTCTTTAAGAGTTATATGTTGTTGACCATGGAAATGGATATGGTTCTTTCTATTGCCGAAACATGAGATACTTTTATTGTTTCAAATACATTAAATTAATTATTGGTTAAATTGTTCTTGCAATGCCGCTAAGCCTACATCTTCGTTTTGATATGTCGGTCCGTCTGAAATATAGTAGAGACTTGTAAAAGGATGAACCATCTACTTCAAATGTTTCGTTTGAACTCTATTCATGGACGAAAAATTCCAAATGCTGACCCCGTCAGTTTACTTTGCACTATTCCATCCAATGCATATGCATTTGGATATGAAACTGACCTAAGTTGTTAGAAATTTCTTTTTAAAGGCAAATTATCAAATATATATTTCGTAGCGCCCAATATTTAAATTACTTGTCACCAGTCGTCTTAAGTGTGACATTGATCACCACTGTAATATGCATGTGTCAACTCAAAGGCTCTTTTCCGTTAGGTAGCGAAGTAGAAGTCGAAAAGAGAACATCTCCGAAGCGAACCGTTCTCTTCTTGGTCAAACAAAAATACCCGCATTCTAATGAACGCTAGAGATGGGCATCGCTTCTAATTTAAATGTAAAAATAAAAAATTCTCCTGTCCTAGGACGGGTGGCTACGTTGTGGGAAATAAAGCTCTACTACCTGTATCTACTTGATGTGACAGTTAACACAGCGTGGTCTTTTGACCATTGCGTCAATCTTTTTTACTGACTCGTTAGCAACAACCTGGTGTACTTGAGCTCAAATGGCTTCCTAATGGAAAAATAACAAGCCCTCGAGAAAATAATTGCTTTTGTGAATCCAAATTTACAGTAAAAACTGAAGCTATTTCAACTTTGACAGTTTGAAAATTTTCAAACGACAAATTCATTTATAATATTTTTTTTATTAAAATTAAGAACATTTTTAAATAGAGAAGACTGTCACGCCACCGCTAAAAATTCTAGAAAATAAATTCTTGGTAAAAGAAAACAAATAATCGAACTTTTAGCATTACTTGATTTAAATTACCTTCTTTTTTAAGTAATAATTTGTCCAAGATGGGCGGTTTGAAACATATTTACTAATACTGTAAATGGTTATTGGTTGCCTGCCGGCTAAAATTTCTACCACATTGTAACGGTGGCTCTCCGTATTGTAACTTACCCCTTCTCCTGTCCCAACTAAAAATTTTAACAATTTTATTAATAGCAAGTATGAAATGTATCTGTGGGATAACCTGTAGGCAACATCAAATATACCTTTCTATTCTTTTTTTGAAAGCTCCTAAGTCTATCCAAATGCCTTCTTTTTTCTTTTACTTTATTACTAGATATAAAAAGTTGATAAACGGTGGTTGGCATGTCGTCAGACATCTACATCATTATTCTGGCGATTTATAACTAGAGACGATTTAGCCTAATGTTGTGTGGCAATACTGCCACGTATCCACTAAATTAACTAATTAATTAACTTAAACAAGTGACGATTAGCGTCACTTGTCCTTAAACCATTGCTTTCTCGCGCCGCCCTGTGTCCAACTTACGGACCAGCGGCCCATCGCCCCACTCCTTGTCACATTTTGGCCACTTTTGCCATGCGGCACGACCACCATTTCCTGATCCCCGTTCCTGGCCACGAGGAGAGGAGAGGACGAGGCAGAAGAACACAGACGGAAACGGCAGTCACCGCCTGGACGTCCACCGCTCCACTTCTCCTACACTGAAGACTCCACGTCCCCACCTTCAACTCAATTAACTTTACTGTAGTTAACTTTTTGTAGTTAACTTCAACTTAATTAACTTTAACTTAATTAGCTAACTAGCTAGCGGCCCCCCTGAAGAGCTCCCCTGTGAAGATGCCACTCCAGAGGAACCGTAACCGTATCTAATTACATATATATTTAAATACATTATTATTTGTTAATTGTTGTTGTTTGTGGCCCTAATTAAAGAGCCCTTAACATTTGTCCATTGTGGTCCTCATTGTTGCGTTTATTTAACCCGTAGCGGCCTTAGAACCGCTACAGTTGAGAGGCGTGGCCATACTCGAACATCATCGCCGCGTGTTTGAGTCCTAAGAACTGTTTACTTTTGTTTTGTTGCAATAAATTTGTCAAAATTGCTGAAGAACTTCGGCCTACTGATTCAATCGATTACTCAACTGTGATTTCAATTAGTTACTCACGATAACTGATTAACCATAATTACCTTTAGGAAGTTGAGTTTTGCATGTAAATCGGGGTTCTTACGTACGCTGAAGTTAACTATGTTAGCTCAAAACCAATTTATAATTAGTTAATTATAATTAACAATGAACAATAATTAACCTTTAGTTGAGTGATACATGTAAATGGGGGGGAGGTCTTATATGCGCCAAAGCTAAGAATGACCTCTAATTGGTTCCAGACGGATTCTTCAATAGTTAATTATGATAAACAGTTAACAATAATTAACTTTAGAAAATTAGCTTTGATGTAAATGGAGGTTCTTAGGTACGCTTAAGCTGAATATGAACTCCAAATTAATGCATAGCGTCACTTCCCCTACACCATTGCCCCTCCGCGCCGCCCTATGTCTAACTTGTGGACCAGCGGCGGATCGCCCCTCTCCTTACCCTATTTTGGCCATGTGGGACAACCATCATTTCTCTGTCCTCGTTCCTGGCTACGAGGAGAGAAGAGGACGAGGAGGGAGAATGGGAGAAGAAAACGCTGCAGTCACGGCCTGGACATCCACCACTCCACATCTCAACGCTGAAGACCCTCCGTTCCCTTGCAACTTAATTAACTTCCATTTAATTAACGTTCATTTAGTTAAAGTTAACTTAATTAACTCCAAATAATTAACTAGTTAAAGGCCCTCTGAAGAGCTCCACTGTGAAGAGGCCACTCCAGAGGAACCCATAATCCACATCTAATTACTTATAACATCATATATATAACTTCATATTTGTCAATTGTTGCCTTCGTTGAGGCCTTAATTAAAGAGCCCACAACATTCGCCATTCGTGTTCCTCACTGACCGTTTATTTAATCTGCGTAGCGGCCTTTAAAACCGCTACATAGGGTAGGAGCTCGTTAGCATAGATGTTGTCATCAAGCAGGCATAACAGGCCCGTAACACTCCGTTGTTTTACGGGCCTAAAGCACAAAGGCCGAGGACACCAACCTGACGTGAGGTACGGCCGTAGCTTTCGCCTGATAACCGCAGGTGACTCTATGCAAATGAGGGCAGGACCTTTTGGAAAACCTATCCGGCTAATTCCAATATTGTCACCTACTTTCTGTGACGTATCGACAAACGACGGACGGTAGTGGACACCATGACGATGTGCGCAAATAATTATGTTCTATTTGCACCAATAACCAGTACTGTGCAAGGCTCAATGACCAAGTCAAATGAATGACTCAACAAACGTCAAATAGACTCAGGCAAGACTTAACGTCGTAAGGCAATTTCTTAAAGAGAAGGCGATCAGCGAAGACTTTATTTTGATCGAATTTCGCCATTTGTTTTTTTCTACCTCTTGTGATTTCTTAGTAATTGGACAAGGCGCTCCGATTTGTCAATTTTGAATACTCCACTGTTCCTATAGGTTGTTGTTATTTTTTGATTCACCGCCTCTCTTGGCTCTGAATGTTGAGTATGAAAACAGCCTTGGAATTTCTCGTCCCGTGGCCTGCGATTATCTTGTCTATAATGGGTTCAAATTACAAAAGTTAAATACAATTGAGAAATTAAATATTAAGAGTTCAATTGTTTTCTAAACACCAAACTGACATGTATATATACATATAACATAAGCACTCTAGTTTAATTGCATGTATGATACGTTTAAAATATTTCTGAAATTTACAACTTCGAAAATGAAACATAAAGAAACTGGTTTCCAAATGGTTGAGATTAGCTATTCACAATTACAAAAATTGTGGTATTATCAATCTTAAAGGCAAAGCAGCGTCATTTAACATTCATGCTTAGTCACATGGTCAACATGTAAAGGAGTGGATAGGGATTTGGAAGGAAGGACTCATTAGCATAATGCATGCAAATGAGGGTAGTCCTCTGGATTCTGGCAAGGCTAGTGGGAACATTATCTGTCCATTTATTCCAAATCTATCACGAATTTACAGGCATACACAAGGGCCGAGGCAATGCAATTCCTTCAAGGGTAAACCAATAGTAAGTATATTTTGTGGCTGCTCGGGGTGTTTGAACCCCCGTTCTCAGCCTGGAAAATGAAGAGAGACAGAAGGTCTTCTTAACCTCTAGGCCAACTCTGCCAAATATTATAAAGTTTACAATTGGTCAAGGCTCGCGTTTTGTTAACTTAAATTAAATTAAAAGTTGTAGACAGAAGAGCACAATCATTCTAAAATTGTCAATGTTTGTCCATTATGGGTTCACATTAAACATCAAAATTAAACCCAACACTATTATTTATACCGAAGTTTATTAATTATAGCTGAAATTTGCATTCTGTCGTCGATTCTTGAAACTACTATTTTTCAAACCATTTGTTTGGAACTATTACCTGCTTTTGGTGTCAACCGATGAAAGTTCTTATTAGTTATCTAATTAATTATAACCTCAAACAACACTTACTAGTGTAATGGTCCTTTTTCTGACATCTTAGAGTAACTGTTATGTATCGCATAGAGGCCCACTATCAAAATAAATACAACAATATATATTTATATATAAATCGCTGCCAAGCCTTTAATTTTAACTGTGACACACTGTCACACAGCCCTGGAACAGGCTTGCAAACCATAACTTATATCTTACCTTGGAGCTCGCTTGGTCAAAAGGTGTCATTTTCGCAGGTTACCGGTTGAATTTCTTGATACTTATAGCGAATACGGGAACTGTAATACAACGGCTCTGACCAGTACCAGTTACGCGGTAATCTAAAGTTGACCAGTTCCGCCATAGGCTAGTTGATATTGCTCTGAAAAATAGTGAAAGTAGGTCGGACCAGTTGACAGTTACTATTGATTTGTTATGCCAACGGAATCAGAATATACGTAGCTTATTAACTTACAAGTGTTACAGCATAATAATTTAATGCTAATGATAATTAGTTAAATTGCCTCGAGTGCCGAATAGTACTTTTTTACAGTTGCCACTACACGGCACAGTTGCTTTACAAAAGTGAAATTTAAAACTAAATTTCCTCCCGCGTAAAGTCACGAGCTTCCTACTATTCTCATACCATACCTAACCAGTATTTGTACTATGGATAATCTTTGATGGTATAAGTAATTAACTGTTATTTAGTTATCGATAATAATATTCAAAACTAGCTTACTTGATGAAATTTCTTACTTTAAGCATCTACAAATCTGTGACAAACATAACTTGATTTTTCAAAATTTTGAAACACAAAATATGTTTGGATATGTTTTTAGAAGTGATACTAGATTATAAAATTGATTCTAGTACAGATGTAGAAACAATTTGAAATGGCTTTTGTAGACAATTATTTGTTTGGAAATATTTTCTTCATCTTATTATAATTAATTAAAAAACTACTCTTCAACTTTCCATTCACTCTTACACGTGTTTATGCAAGCGCAAATGAAGCTAGCTGACGTAGCATTTATGCAAACACGTCAGGAGAAAATGTTTGTCACTTATCTCGAATCTATTTTTCTAAATAAGTTTTAAGAGATGAACCTGGAGACTGTTATAAATCTTCAAATTAGATTACGGAATTGATTTAAAGCCTAATTGTCCAACGGAGTACGCCTAGTATGTGCAGCATATGAAAAGGCAAACCGCAACATATGTTCTAAGTTTAGTCTCCCTGATGCTTGTGAAAAATAGAAAGAGGGTGAGGTGACGTATTCATTGAGCCGCCAAATCCTCCTCCTTAACTTTCAAACATAATTATTTACATTTCCATGTGATTTCCTTGTATTTACGCTTCTTAAATGCTTAACTAAAGACGTTTTCTCAAAAGACGGTTTTCTGATAAACTGAGAGTTGCAACGCAGCATCCAACGCAGCTGCATGGTTGGGGGAATTTAGTTTAAAAAATTCTGGCAAGTGCGACACCCGAAAATAATAATTTATTGGTTAAATTTCAGCGATTCACCGGAATCACTCCCACTTCTACAAAGTTAGAATTATAGAGCTCAGGTCTGTTCAAAGCTGTTCAAAACTGTTTGAAAATGTTGAAGGCCATCTCTGCTTTGTTCAAGGAACTCTGCATGGTAATATTGGTTTTGAATTTTCAACATGCGAAGTGCGGAAACGTGGAATCACACCTGTCCTTGGAGAACTGCGCAGACGTGCTCACCAAAGTGATAATTAACCAAGAAATCCCGTTATCGAGGCCACAACATTGGGATTTGTTTAAACTTGGAGGCAATGCTGAGGTATGTGACTTGACATAGGTTAAGATATTGCTAGAATTTTTCTACGAGGACAAAAGTATGCTCGTTTTTTTCTCGATACCTTTGAAGAAATATCCTCTTTGCAGTTCAAGAAGTAAGAAAAGGTTTTACAAAAGGCAAAAATACACATTCAACGTCATACCAAATGGGGTATCTTTTTTTCAATTTAACCAAAAAGTGTACTTTAGAGTACAATTTTGGTTAGCGGCATGTAAACCTGTATAATATTGTTCAGAGAAAATATTCAAAGATGCTGACACCTACATTTTTGCAACCAAAATTATTAGAGGCTCTGTCGAATTAATTATGCGCTACTCTCATATTTAGCGCCATCTCTAGTTGTATATAATTGACTCGGCGGATAATTTTATCTACCGATACGTAGGGTAGTTTTATCTAAACGGTACGAGGCCGGTTGGAACTATAAGAAATACATTATTACCGATGCGCATACAATACATATACATATATACAATATATGCACAATACAATTGGTGTTAACCGCATTATCCCATATGCGACCTAACCAATTTGTTTTCTGAAAAATCAATGCAGCATAGTTTTGACAATTTTATTTTTTTTAAATTAATGAAATTGTATATTTATGGAAAATTTATTTATTGCCATTTTTTTAAATTAGTTTATCTGACTGATTTAAGTTACATGTTATTCTGGGCGAAATGATTTCTACTTGAACACAAAGCACGTATTCTTTTTTTTGCGTTTCCTATAATTCGGTAATTTATTCATACCTGGTATTGTATATGCTATAAGTATAAAATATTTATGGTATTGGATATTGCCTATATTGTTATGCAGCAAAAAACCCGAGAATTTTTTTTTTCGGTTTTGGGGGTCATGTAGGGGTCGCTGAATTATGGGAGAAGGGTAAGACCCCCTCCCCGTGACCAAGACGAAATTTCGGTTCTAATCTCTGAATCTGGATTTATTAAAATATACAGACTAAAAGAGTCGCCGATGAAGTGTTAAAACTAGCTGAAGAATACCGTGTCAACGAAATTTACAATTTGGCCGGAATGATCATCATTTTCATATACGCAAACAAGTTGTCCCCTGCCAACGCCATGAACTTTATTGAAGAGAAAATTCCAACAGAATTTGAAACGGTAAACATTTTATTTTTGTATAAAATTTGCGTTGCCGAGTTTTGAATATTTTTTTTCTTGCTCTTTGACATTCGATCTCGGCACCAACCCAAGTTAGGACAAGGTCTAACCCCCCACCCCGACAGCGAGCCGAGTTTCGAATATTTAAATACATTAATTTCTATACAACCATTTTTTTACATTTTAGTAATTGATTTGAAATTGCCTTTTTTAGATGGCCAAAAGTGATTTACTTGGAGTTGGGATTGCGGGAAAGATAAAAACTGTGGATCATATTATTCGCCGGACTACCTCCGGCTGTGCCGCTCTCGTGATCATGAAAAGTAAAATTTGTAATCCAGATAATTATCGCAACTAATAGATATACAAACAAATAATAAATGTGCCTTTGCACCATTTATGTTATATTCATTTTGCATTCATTTTAGGGAGTAAATTTTTGAAGAATCTTGGCATCTCTACTATGAGTATTCCGGTAAACACTATACTACCAACACTATAATATAGTTTGTGATTTCAAATTTTGTTTTTGTACCATAAAATTGTCTACTATATTTAGGCAATTATATACGGGATCAATAACATTTATAAGAGAAACTCGGCGACCAGAAACAATGGTAAACGAACGAAAAAAATTGATGATAAACGTGTAAAGAGCAGCACGCACGCTGTATGTGCTGAAGCGGAAATGTTTAGCAAAGGAACAGGTGGTATTTCTTCTGCAGTCAGAATAACGTCTTTAATGTACGGTGCTACAAATTCCTTGGATGAAAGCGCATACGCCTGGGTTAGGCGCGGGAGTAACAAGGATTTAGCGTTGAGTACTAATATCGGTGACAGGGTAAGTGATGTATTGACATAATCATGCTTAACGTACAACATGAAGCATAGTCAGTCCTTGGTCACGTGACGATAGTTTTAAAAATTACAGTCAAAAATACGTTGGTGATTTAACTTTACTACCTCACAAATGTTATTTAGAAATAATTATAGTATAAACCATTATGAGGTATACCTTGACAATCAGCATTTCTCAGTTAAATCTCCAAAATCCAATAAGTTTTATACTTGCAAATGTGTTTGACATTGAAATAGTTTATAAAGAATTTATTATTTTAATGTAATTACTATTATTTATTTTTATTTTTATTTACAATAGATAGTAACATAGTAGCTTAACAAAATTTCACAGTATTATTTAACATTAGGCTACCCCAGGACCTCCAGAACGTCAGGTATACGTTTTTTTCTACTTGGAAGATGACGATGGCAAATTAATCATAGTAACTATTGCCTTCAATCACTCTTCGTTGTCGAATGATGCAAACAGATTTCGGACGTTACAAATTTCAGGTAAGTCAGACAGAAATATAGTAGCTAAAAAGGCAAATATTTCCTCATGGATGCCTCATTTGATTTGCCTGTTTGCCTGCAAGATATACAGATACGGGAAAATATTTAGTCATTGCGTATAATTTTTTTTTGCTCTAGTTGCATATAATTAAAGCTGGGATAACTCCACAACCGATTTAAAATTTTGTAACGCTCCACCTGAGGCGCCAGCAAAGCATAACAGCGTGGCGTTGGCGTGACTGTTTGTTTTGTCATTAAAGGAATTGCCTTGCCTGTGACCTTGAGTATGTCCGTATCTCCGTGATTAGGCATACTCAGACAGAGGATATGGAACTTTCCCGATAGGTTTCCGGTGGTTTTATTCAGAATTTAGAAGACGATCCTCATTTGCATAGTCATCTTTGGTTATTAGGAGAAAGGTTTGAGTGAGGTTGGGGTCCCTACCTCCTCCTCCTGCCCTACCACATGCCTACATTTCTTTTCATGTTGACCATCTGTTTTGCGCGAATGTCAAATAACGTGCCTTTTCCTATGCCTCTATTATGCCTATTGTAAATTGATTTGTATAATTTTTAAACTTTGATATATCAAATTCTTATAGAAGGTGCATGGGCCGAACAAGCACTGAAAATTTTAGATCTGCAACCCTTTATTGGAAAAGTTGCAAATTCCCAATTTGGAGACGATTCGGTGTACTCTGCAAATAAATATGTACGTAATATTATCAGAATTATCAAATTTTGATTACGCTTTTTTGCTCCAAAGTAATATAATTTATTCACATTACAAGTTTGATGTGTTTGCTAACAGGCACAAGCTGTTGCATTTGAAATTATGGAAAATAAAAGTCGGTTTCCTGAAAATGCGCTAATCCAATTACCATATCTAACCGTAATTTTGTCGTCTCAAAATGCAGTTTTGACCTGGCCAGACTTTTTAGTAAATGCAATTAAAAAGCAACTCACACATGTAAGAACAGTACTGATCATATCGACTACAAAACAAACTCGTCTTAAAATGGAGATTAATTTGCTTGTTTTGTTACGTGCCGCTACTCATAAACTAATAAAAAAGTACGGCCATAAAAAAGCGATATTTAATAAGTAGAAGGCTCTAACATGTCCTAATATTTGTTTGTGAATTAAACCCTATTCTAATCTTAATGGAATAAAATTGCTATTTTTTTAGTTGTAAATAAGTATATCAAAATGGTGGCTTTTAACACTTACCTTTTAAAAATTGACTTTAAATAACGAAGCTTATAAAACATAGAAAAACAAGCCCGTCCTAGGACCGACGGATTCCGCGTTCAAATATTTTGCAAATATTTTTAATACCCGTCTATGGAAGCAGATTGGTTCAAATATTGGGAATATACAAACAGTGTAGTTAATTTTTGAATTTAAATTGAGTTTTGAATTAAATCGCAGTTTTTACGTACGCACAGTCAAGTCAGGACGCTGATTACTATGGCAAATTTGCAAACTATTTTTGCAACTTTTAAAAAGAATTTTAAGAAGAAAATACTAGAAATAGTATAAAAACGTTTATTGCTCTCGGTCATTTGTTTCAATTGTACTTTAGTTTGCACTAAGCTAGAATTTCAATACTATTTCTTGCACTAAAACAGTAAACTAATTTTTTAACTACTCAATCATAGTTAAGGAAGAATCGAATTACGGGTATTGGAGTAGACGGCTTAAAAATTGTTAGTGGATCCATCACTAAAACTTGTGGAGTGATAGTAATTGCAATGGGTGAGTTGCCTTTACCTTCTCACCTAAAATGCTACTTTAGAATTAATTGAGTTTTTTTTAGAAAGTTCACTATTGCAAGCTCTTGGAGAATCTGGAATTCACATGAGCGTAAAGGTCTGTCAAAAACATACATTATACCAAAACTATTAAATAATATGGAATCATAAACCAATAATTTATTAAGGCAACACTAGTGGCCTTAGAGGTCAAATTGCGGTGTGCGGATATCAGAGATTCAAGTGAATTTGACCTGCCCTTTCTCCTGATTAGCAAAACTACTTCAAATAGTAGTAGGGACGACGATGTGCAGTTGGAAGATTGGTTAGCAGAGGAAACAAATTTAAACCGACAATTGAGTCAACCACCAACGAATAATTGCCAAAAGATGAAAGACACATTTGTAAGTACCTCCTATCTTGTGTCACTTTTAGTACCTTCCCTTTGTGATTTTGGAAGTAATAAATTGTAGTGGGGCGAGAATATACCGTATAGATATATTAAATACAATATCTATCTATCTTCATATCCTGAAGAGTACCTGCACCAAATAAAATGGTGAAAGTGTGTTATACATTTCCCTTACAAGCCCGTTCTTGAAGGGTTCTCCTTAAATTGATTTGCCAGCGACAAATACCTAGTGTAGTGGTTAAGATTTTTGCCCTACTTCAATAGCCAGCCGTATAACATGGTATCAAATCTCCGATTTGCCGCAAAAGGTCTTCGTTATTCGCTTCCCCTTAAGGTATTGTGTAGCCACTGGCAGTAGAAGCCGGCATTTCCATGATTAGGTTGCACAGTCAGGACATGGGAATAATCGGAAAACTTTTCCGAGTAAGCTTGTGAGGATTTATAAGGCTGCCCTCGTTTGCATACATGTATGCTATTGAGTACTTTCTACCACATCCCTACCTAATTCCGAACATGTGTACCAGCAGCAAAGTGGAATTTCGGAAGCTTGTTTTATAAGGGACAGATCAACGCAATGATCCAAAACGTACATACAGTGCTAGCTAACGTGTAACTTTGTCTTCTAATCATAATTTAGCCGTATGGTAACCATTACCCATAGTAAGCGATGCGCAAGTATCGTCACTTGTGCAAGTGTCATCGCCCTGATATTGACCTCGGTGTATGTGGCTAGAAAGCTGAAGCCATCCTATTTACCAGGAACCAGGTACTAACCAGGTGTGCCTCTGAGATGTTTGTTTTTGAAAAATCTGGTACTATGGCATTAAATTATACTAAAAAAATTTCTAAGCATAGTGTGTCTTTGCAATACTTTAAAAATTAAACAAGCAGTAGTAGCAAACTACTCTTGAGTTTTCAGGTTTCTTCTCAACTCTTCTTTTTTGCTTTTCCAAATTGTAAATGAGTGAGGAAAATCTTGAGGGAATATGAAAATCGAAGGTGCAAATCTCATAAGATTACATTATATTTCTCTCTAAATATCCATCTAGATTCTCAAAATTTGAGTATTGCAAAGATAGACTATGCTTAAAAATCATTATTTTGTTAGTACCATTTAATGTCAGAGTTTTGGATTTTTCAAAAATAAACGCCTCAGAGGTACACCTGGTAAGTTGATACCACTCAAATTTGGGCGGGTAGAAATAATATACGCCAAACCAGTTCGTTATCTCGGAGTACTCTTAGACGACAAACTAACTTGGGCACATCATATCAAAAAGAGAACCCTAGATTCATCGATAGCCCTATCACGGTGGAGAAGGGCATTTGGCAAAACCAAAGGGCTCTCTCCAAAATACGCCCACTGGTTATATACCGCAATTGTCCGCCTGGTTCTAGAATATGGAGCGGTGGTCTGGACGGAAGCGACGAGCAAGAATAGCACTATGGCACCTCTCGCTAGGGTTCAGAGATTGGCTTTAATGTCAACCTTTGTAGTCATGCGATCTACGCCAACGGCCGCACTAGAGGGTCTCATGAACTATCGGCCCATAGATATCCTCTTCCAGGAAGTTGCACTCCGGACAATGCACCGGTTGCCACAATCGGGAGATTGGATTTCTGCTCGGCAAAATATTTTAAACACCAAGTCGCACTAACATTTATGTGAAGCTTTGCCCTGGACATCAAAGAAATTTGATACCTTTGCGAAAAGCTCGATAAACTACCAAATGCACTCGGTAGAAATTAAGTCTAGAGAGGAGTGGAAAAACGGCCCAGAGCTTGGCGGAAATGGATTCCCGCTTACAGTGTGTATGAAGGCAATGACCTCGTTGAAAAGCTCATAAAACTGGCAACCGTAGAGTCCTTCATTGGACCCGAACCGGCTACCTGTATCAACAGACCTAGTGTACTCGGCCATCTCCAAGGGGGAGTAAAACTCCACCTTAAGCGATGGCTGAGCTCAAAGGACTGGCGTGATACAAAAATAAGACTAAAGAAATTCAGTAGTCGGACAGCAAAGTTCTGTGGCAACCTCAGTCGAGAGCTCCTAAGAACCTTGGCGATGATTGTAACAGGAAACTGTTTACTCGCCCTTCACCTCCATAGAATGGGACTCACTAACTCACCAATCTGCAAAACGTGCGGACGGGCTGAGGAAAGTAGAGACCACTTCCTAATGGAATATGAAGGGTATACGCAACTTAGACCGAGGATCTTTGGACATTGGCTGTTTTGTCAGAAGAGGACTTGGCTAACATCTCTCTGCTCTCGATGATAGAACTTTTAATAAAATCAGAGAGGTTCAAAAGAAAAAAGCAGGGGGAAATCCCGAGAAATTAAAGCTGTTTTTTTTATTGGAGTGAACGAAATATGCCAAATTAGCGCATGCTCGGCTTGAGTTTCGCTATCCTAATAAATGTGTAGTGAGCTCCCTCTTACCAACTGTGAGCGACAGAGCAAAAGGTAACGTTAGCAGGGTTGCCAACAACAACTCACTCTGTGTCATTGTATGGTGCTATCGCCACACAACATACATCGTCACTTGCAAAAGTATGTGCAAGCAGTCAATGGAACCTTCTAATATTTGGCACTTTTGAAAATTTATAGAACACACTAAATACACACATTAATTAAAGTAAAACAAATATATTATTAATATCTAATTATTTTTGTAGGATACGAAAAGTGATTGGACGTCATACGCCTTTGCGCAATGTGTGGTTGGAAACATAGCTTTTGTTGCGAAAATATTTGACACTAGTAAATGCAATATATATACATTTCATATTTTATATATACACTAAATGGCCATTGTTTATAAAAACCTACCTATGTTTCCATTAAGGTAAAGAAAGACTGTTCAGCATAAGCGATTTAATCGGTAAGAATACTAACAAAACAAACCATTACTCTTGATGATTGGGGAAGTATTGCATTACTCACTATAGTAGTTGCACCTTTATTTGTTTTCGAATGATTTAATATATAATTATATATATTTTAATTTAATAATTGGTTTTAACGAATTATTTTTAATACCACGTGGTTCACGTGGGCATTCAACACCTTCACAATTGTGGTTCCATTTAAATAAAATCGTAAAAAGCGTTAAAATTCTTCAAAAACCTAAAAAGAATGTCGGCATAAGCGGTCCAGTAACCTAATCACCACATTATAATCACGTTCTTTTTATTTCTGCGTTTTTTATCGTCTCTTTGTTTTGATTGATGAGGGTTCCACAAAAACTTACCTGCACTTCAAACTTCAAGATTAGAAATGTGCATTTTTGACAAAAAAAGAATAAATTTGAGTAAATTATATAGTAGACACAATAGCAGACATTTCACAGACTAAACAAAACCGTGCTAGTACAGGGGACGCAAAAATTAAAACTAAAATCCTAATGTCCGATGACGGGCTTGCTTGGCTTTTTGAATAAATATGTAACATTCAAACACGATATTACGTTCGATTTTCTTTACGACATTTCAGACTCACAAGTATGTTTTTATATTAGGGTAGTGTAGTCATATGTTTACAGTTTATTATTAAACAATTATTTAAAATAAAATTACGTTTGTGAATAATTTTGTATAGTAAAGCAAGACAGTCTTGTTGAAGAAGCCAAGGGTAAAGTGGAGCACCTCCGGAGAAAATATTTTGAAAACGATCTCCTGACGCCATTGATGAATGCAAAGGAGTCGGTAAGACAAACATCTTTCTTCATTAATAGCCTAACAAGGTTTGCACATAAGGAATCAAATTTAACACCTATTTAGTTCACCTACTACAAAAAAAATCTTTTAAGACATCTAATCGAATGATTTTCTACTAATTCTGTATTGGTACAGTGAAGACAACTGCTAACTTGCATAATTCCTTATTAATAACCTCCAAATTTTGAAACTATTTTGTATCATTTGAACAGAAAAATAATGGAAACACATGACTTAGTTTTGAAACAGGGCTGAAAATTTTGAAAGTTAGCAGTTGACCCGTATGCACTAAAATGTTACTTTTCCCGATGTGACCATTGCATGTTGGTACCATTAAGAGTCCATACATTGATGAGGAAAATCTCAAGCTCAGTTCGATCATATCTCTTCATTCATTTCCAAATATGATAATTTGAATATCTCTTTATTTTAATTAACACATTTTTCTAATCAGGGTTGAATTTTGGACGCTTAAGGGTACCAAAGTATATTAGTCTCATTATGAAAAACAGGGGTCATCAGAAAATATTCCATATCAGACAGTTTTAAGCGGTGTAGCTTCTTTATGATTTCGATTTGTCTGTTCGTGAGTCTGAGGACCGTGATTACTTTAGGCACTACACAACATATCACAAATGTGTTTTTGGATATGAGTTGCTTGAAAGTTCCTCAAGTTTAACTTTATTTTTGTTTTACCTCCGGTTACCTCTTTTGGGGACAAAGGTCAAGGTAGACGATACATTTCAATATTTAATAAAAAACTAGCTGCACCGCGCCGTTTTGCGGCACTCGTTTGCTAGCAGCTTCCCGCAGTAACAATATCTCCGCCGTTACTATAAGTGAAAAACACCAGATTCTAGGCTATCCAAGCTATTATGAAGTGCTGGGATGTTATACACGGAAAGTACTTGAATTAAACTTAGCCACAATTAATCTTTGACTGCAATTGGATAAATTGAATTTTGGGCATATTGACATTTGAACTAAAACCCGGAAGTACATTTTGCCCGTAGTTTGCCCTAAATCACACCATTTTCTAACCTCATTTATATACCAATTATCAATTATGGCACCGTTATCTCCAGTAGTCTTCATTGGATATTACGAAATACGTTGAAATTTGACCTTTCTCTGAAAAAAAAAACCGGAAGTAAATTTTGATCATAAGTTAGCCAAAATTCACTCCACCTCACTGATATGCAAAATATGGCGCAGGTATTTCCAGCAGTTTTGGAAGTAGACGACAAAATATTATAAAATTTAGCTAAAGTTTTGGGCAGTGTTGACCCTGCAAAACCAGAAGCAAATTTTATCCGGAGTTTGAGCCTAAACCAACGCAGGTGTATACCCCATTTGTGTGTAAAATGTGGCGCTTGTGGCTCCAGCGGTTTTTTTAAAGCATCTATCACATATGGACGGACAGACGAACTATTTTATAGTATAGATAATCTTTGCAAAAGTTCCTCTTATGAAAGGGAACAACATTTGTCTTGGCTAATTTTCTCTTTGACCTCTCATTGACCCTCAAATTGATACCTATTCAATGAGCTTTCAATTTGAAACACTATGGTTGGGCTAAAAGTATAAGTTTAAAATGGTTACCATGAAAAATGAGGTCACTTTTACACTCAAAATGACCTCAAAATGACCTTCAAACGTGAAAAACTATTTTTGCTCAAAATAACGTTAAAGATGGTCACAGCCTCAACATGACAACCTAAATAGACTACAAAGTCTTTGAATTTTTAATTCAATTAGGTATTCAATTGTAATTGAAGTGTTAACGGATTTCAAATTCCAGGCACAAAATCTTGTAAATCGACAATATGCGTACCGAAAATCTTTGGACTGCATGGATGCTACAATGCCTTTTAAGAAGTATGCCGATGCTCAATCGTTGGATAATGCTAAAGTGTATTTCACAGTGGCATCATTTGATTTTCGTGTAAAAGACAACGAAACTTTTGGCGATGTATTATGTTTGGCAATGACAAAGGAAAACGACTTGAAGAATAAAGGATTCAGCGTAAGATTAGTCATCAATGAGTAGCGATTCAATTATAAGAAAAATACACCACATATATTATGCAAATTTTATAGTATTTATAACTGTGTATACTTATATTATACTAATGAGGATAATATGACATCCAATTTAGATCTACGGGAAGGGCATTGAAGAAATAACACTACGAGTCCTCAAGAACTCTGCCAAAATTGGCGGAGAAATTCACTACTGGGTTGATATTGTTCTTGTGAAAGGTAGGTCGTTACAAATTACAATGTGCAACTACGCCTAGGTATCTTTCAGGGCTGCTTGCCGAAATATTGGTAAAAAATATACCAGAATTGAGAGAAATTGGTAATCAGGTCGCATGGAAGAGTGATCGGTTCAGGGTAAATATTCGATTAAAATTAATTGTCCTCAACTTCAGAGCCGAGTAAGTTTGTTTGCTGTGGTTGATTTACGTAAGCCTAATGCTCACGAAAGCTGTATTATTATGTGTTGATAACCATATTAAGGTATAATATTAAAAATTAAACACTTTTTCTTGTAACACCTTATAAGCTACTGATATTCAAATTGATGTACAATGTAAACATGTTGATCTTGGGTTCGCCATATATCAAATAAGTAAATGATAGATTGATATAATATTAAGAATTTGTGTTTTGCTTCGTCAATAAATGGATTTTATAAATGGACAGTTGAGTTATAGCACTCTGTACGACCGGTATGAAGCTGCCTTTAGGAAGTTACTGAAAGTAAAATTTACTTTAGGTAAAATTGAGCAACTTCAACCAAGAAATCTTAAGATAGAAGCTAAGCAAGCGATAGACGAGCTTCGAAGGAAGTATGCACGTGATCACAAAAAAATTTACTCCGAACTGGAGTACTCTTCAGGCCCGGTAACACTAATTTTCTGTATCTTTTGTACTTCTAAAAATTTATTTTATTGTATAATACGTGTACTTCAGGCGCAAACTCTAGTAATGCAGCAAGTGGCTTACCGCTCATCAATCCCGAATCAGGGAACGGTTATGCCGTTTAAGCCATACGAAATAGCCCAGTTTCAGAATAATGACAAAACGAAGATAATAGTAGCATCAGTTGCAGTTACTGTTCCGGAAGGCAAAAACTTTGTTGATTGTTTTTCGGAGGAAGTAAGTAGGGTTGTCGGTGACAATGCTGACAAACGGAATGGGTTTAATGTAAGAAATTCTTACCAAAATGATGGTTTTCCCATGTACGCAATCGAGGTGCTAAGTATTACTTTTATAATCAAGTTGTCAAAATGAAATGTTTAATTGCCTTCAGATTTACGGTAAACTTCTTGTTTCAATTGCCCTGGAAGTACTTCCAGAATCTGTGAGCGAAAATTGCAGTACGGAAAACTACTTGGTGGAAATTGCAATTGAGAAACTTCCTGTGTTGGTGACTGCTTCAGAGTTAGCTGTTGCGAGACTTAGTTTAAAAGAGGCTAACGCGGGAAGTCAAGTCAATGAAAACAAAATTCGGCACAACGAAGGTAAATATTAATTTCTCGAAAAAGTTTATTTTTATTTTGAAATTTTAACTTAAGTAAAGTTTAATTAAAGCAAGCTTTCTATCTTTAGATTCAGGAAGTCATCAATTTCTTGAAAAGCCGTTTGATGTACCAAGCTCGGATACTACCGGTATATTGTTTGATTTTGGTGGCTATTAAGTAGTTATTTTATAGGAATACTTTGTCCGTCCGTCTGCCTGGTTGCGCCATAACTCTCGGACTGGTTATCTTTTCTGAATTCTGTTTCAAGCTATAGCTAGTAGGGGTGTGGATCGAGTTCAAGTTCGGAAATGGGTCACACGGGTTTCATAATCATTTTGACGACCCTTTAATTAATCCGCGGACCCCAAAAAAACAAATTTTTTGGATTTTAGCTAGTGTTGCTTGCAAGTAATGAAAAGTTAGGATAGTTTCAAAAACCAATATGATCCATCACCCTGTAGTATTATTTGGATAACATCCTAAATGATAAAAAAAAACACAAAATAGAATTTTTCGGGTTTGTTTTCGTTTTTCACGAAACGAAAGTCATTATTATTCCAATTGTCATACGTGAAATCAATTACCATCTCAAATTAACGCGAAGCCAAGTTTCTCATTTTTTCTATTTCTATGTGACAAAAGTTATTAAAAAAAACAGAATACGCATTTGTTGGCATCAGTGATCTATACATTGCGCTACTTGGCTATGTACGATTACAACAGTTAAGTAGCATATTAGCTACTTTATGGGAACGCTCTGTCTATATGTGTGTCTGTCTGTCTGTCTGGTTGCGCCATAACTCCCGAAAGCGTTGGAAATCTGTTTTCAGGGGAATTTTCTGAGGGTCAATAGGGAGCTCAAGTTTGAAGCTGGGTCTTCTGGGTCTGACCCTTCCCATTTCGACCCCAAAAATAATCCTTAAGACCAAATTTTTTTTAGGGTTTTTTTGAAAATTTTTGCATAAAATAAAAAAGCTATAACGTTAACAAACACCCAGATGACTCCTGACCAATTTCCCGAAGTGCGATAACCACGAAAATGACCTCCAAAACCAAAACTTCAATCTTTTTTGTTTTTGAAAATTTTTGCATAAATTGGAAAGCAATAATTTTACCTATAATCCAGGTGACTCCTGACCCATTCCTCGAAGTGCGATAACCCCGAAAATGACCCCCAAAGAAGAAAAATCAGTATTTTTCGGATTTTTAAAAATGTTTCCATATTTAATGTTACCAATAACCCAGATGAACCATGGCCAATTCCGCGAAGTGTGATGACCACCTAACTGACCCTCAAAACCGAAAAATCTGTGTTTTCGGGTTTTTATTCCTGGACTATGTTCCATTAGTTCAATACGCTCTTTAAGTTACGTGCGTTTGCAACGGTTTATTCAGTAGCGTTACCCTTGACCTCCTAAAAGACACCAACACCGAAAAATCAATTTTCTTTTTGAAAATTTCCTAATTTTAAATGAAATCAAAAGTTAGAATAACTTCAATGACCCAAATCTCCACTGACCCCTAATACAAGTCCCATAATTGACCTACATAAATTACCTATTTTGATTGATTAATTTATATTTATCAAAAAGATATTACGGGAATTCCACCAGTCTCAGAATCGCAAAAACCAACCGCAAACCTTGGAGAGTCCGCTACATCCAACAAAGGTAAATTGAATTAATGATAATTCATAATTTTGATAATTTAATTTTTAATAAACTGTAAATCAAACACGTTTTCTATAATAGTTTAAAACCGACTTAATATTGTTACCTTTTAGTGGATCCCAATATCGCTCAACAGCCCATTTCTTCAGATAATCCTAACTTGGATAAATTAAGTAAGAAAGAAGAAAAAACTGACATATCAGGTATACATTTTTCCAAGTTTCCAGTTTCCAATTTTTGGAATTGCATTTACGAGTAAATTTTAATTTGTGTTAATAATAAATAACGATTTAAATTTTAAAGTTTATAGTTTAGTTTAAAATTTTAAAGTTTATCATCGAACCAAGCTGTAGCGTCGACTTCAAGTTCAGTTTTGTTTCAGCTTGTTTCTTCTCACGCGCTTATCCGTTTTAATACATAAGAATCGAACAAATTCTTTCATTTTTTACACGTTCCTGAATTTTAGCGTAGCTTGAAAATGATTTTATAATGGCTATAAATTGCAGAACAAAAAAGGGAACTAGAAGGAAAGGAATCAGCAATAGCTGACGACATATTAAAGGATACAACACCCAAGAACACAGGTATACTTCGGTTCTTTAATAATAATTATTATTAGCTATTAATAAATTTGCCATACTAATAGTAATTTTTTTGTCTGTGCGTCCGTCCATACGCCCGTGTTTCGCAATTGCAATTACACATTAAGACTATAACTGTATTAGAAAAGTGCAAATGCATTAAAAACAAACAAATACAATGCATAGTTCTATTTATTATGTGAAATTTTTATGGCTATACTTTTGTATCTACGGCCGTACTTGCGTAACAAACGAGTACATGCGGGAATTCAAAAAGTTTAAATTTATTATTAGGTAGATCTTTTAGAAATGTCTCCCTATAATGAGGGCTTAATATAACAGGTCTCATTTTATAAAAGGTAAAATGCTTCAAGCAGACCCTGAAGAAAATTTGAAAGCGTTTATTTATGAAATTAATAAGAATTCACTATATTAATCATATTTTTTATTACAATATAACATATTAAATAGAATACAACATCAACATTAACAAATATTACATTATATAAACCCAGAATATGCTAATTTAATGGTTGCATTTTGCCATTTGCCAATGCACAAAGCACTGAATTTGTGTTTGTGCAAGGCAATTGCATTTGCGCTGACAAATGTAAAATATCGCAAAACCGCCAACTATGATTTTACAGTATCTTATTCTAATTGCAATACACTTGGAATGTACTTAATCACATGGTGAATCAATTTATACGCCGACTCGACGTGGTTTCGTCAGCTAGTAATCAATATATTAAATTAACTATATGTTGTTTTAGGTATGTTATTTATCTTAGGTTTACGCTTACTAATGCATACTTTCCTGGTTTGAAATACATGCTGTTTTGTTTTTTAGCTTTTTTAGTAGTTTTCTTGGCTCTCTACGAGTACAGAGCCCTTAACGCATAACTAGAATTTATTTAAATTTCTTCTCTCTGCTTATGTTGGAGCTTTTGAAATTTTTTTTTAGATTAATATAAATACCTAATTGATTTACTTGGTTGTTCACTTTATTTCTTTTACGTCTTTTTACAAATAAGATACTTTCTAGGTTCAAATAAACATTTTTAAATTTCTTAAAGCTTTATTTAACCCATATTATAAGAGTAGAAGTTAACAATAGAAAACTCGATGTTATTGATAGATGTTGACCATAAAAATCCTGATGGAGTTCAACAAACCCCGGAAACACCAGTGACAGATCCAGCATTATCAGTTTCCAGCAACAAAGGTAATTTAATTATTTTATTCAATATATATATATTGGTTTGATTGTTGCTTATTTTCATTCTTGTAAACTAAAATTTTCTCGTAAATGTGAATCTCACAACTATCACAAGTATTACAGGTAAATATTCCTGCAAACTAAAACATTGTTAATAAGTTTATGTAAGCTACATAACTTCTTAATACATTTCCGGGTATCTTGTTTCTTAATTTCTCATCGAAAATTGGCGGATTACCTTACCGATAATGTTAGACGCTATGTAACAAGTTGCATTTCTTTAATAAACGAGAAAGTTTTTAAAAATACATATTTTATAAGACGAGAAAGAGTCGTGCCAAGTGTCTACTTCTACACAAACTAACCAAACTGGAGATATACCGAACTCTAAGGCAGCAATTACGCCAAGTAACTCCATCAGTAAGCTATAATTAATTTATTTTATTTAAATGTACACCTACTTTCCCTTACTCTTCACAATGGTACAACCTAGATGTTTTTCTCATCCGAGAAATGACCCCTTGATGTTAAAAATCAAACCTAACTTTTGCATAAACACTAGTATTTCCAATAGGTCCAATACTTTTAACATTCATTAAAATTTTCCCATGTTCGCTACTTAAGTTTACCGTTTTAACGTGGTTTATTTTTTAAGGTTTACCATAGTTTTTATATCTTTTTAATTAGGTAAAATTTCGATTGTAAAGCCTTGTGAATTTTGTTTTAGATTACTTTAGGCAACAAATCAAAAGAAGAAGACGTGGATGTTGGTCAGTCCGATTCCAACTCAAAGGCATCAATTTCAAAAGACAATGGTACTCAACTTACTAACTTTTAATTAACAACTAATATGCAAACACTGTATTTTGCACAGCCGTAAATTAGTATGTATAGTAAGTGAGAGTGTGATCGAGAGTGAGAGTGTATGTGTTGTGTCTGAATATGCAAAAAGAAACTTCGTAATAACGTGTTTTTGAATCGTTTGTTTTCTTATGTTAAATTCCATAAGGATTTTGGAAATTTTCGAAATTTGAAAATGTATATTATCGGCTGATTTTTATCATAAAACGATCTAATACGATCACTTATCACTAAAGACATTTAAGAAGGATGCTATTTGGGCTGTAAACGCTCACAAAGTGTTCTTTTGTAAATTTAAATTTCTACTTTTGTAAATGTAGAGCCTCAACTCCCGCAAACACCTCCCGCTGCCCCGCTTGAAATTGCTGTAAAATCAACTCCAGGTATGTCCTCCATTTTAATAAATGATTTTTTTAAAGACTACATTTTAATAGACTAAAAAAACTTGAATCTTTTTGATACTGTCCCTAACTTTGCAGGTTTTTACCCTATTAGAATTTCGATAATCTATTGCTATTCCAAAAAAAATTGTCTATAGTTACATCTTGAAATTAAATAAATACATGATGCATAATTGTGGATGAAGGACTATATTGTTAAAATATTTAGACTCTTTTGTCACCGTCTTACTGGAACCTAAACAGCCCAGTTTCTCTTTGTCACATGAGAAAAAGAACAAGGAGAAACTCCAGGAACAGAAAGTTAACAAATTTGTTTAAAATAAAGAAAATGTTGCTTCAGAAATATTTTAGATTAAAGGGAAGTATTTCTAGTGCCCCTCTGTTTGAATATGTCACATATGCACAACTTGAGTGTAGGTTCCTAGGGTAATGATTATGCAACCATTTTGTTGCAAAAATTATACTCTGATTTTTTTTTTTTATAAATTTTTGAATTCTTGCAAACGCCAAAATTTCTGCAGGGTCCACCTTCAAAACTTCAATTTTCCGTGTTACATACATTGCCATAAAGATTTTCAGAAATCCAAAATCCGTTTGCAATTTGTGCGTAAGCACGCTTAAAAATACGGCAAGAATATATTTCCTTTAAAATCAAAACCCACCCGTCCTAGAGCCGGAGGATTTTTTTTTATATTTTTTGTCGCTCACTTATTAAGTTGCGTCAGTTACTTTATGTTTGTCCGACCGTCAATGTACCGCGATTATCTCAGGCAAACTGATTTGGGATTTCTAAAAATCTTCATTGGAATTTAGCCTAGAAAATTGAAGTTTTGAAGGTTGGACTCTGCAGAAATCTTGACAATATCAAAAATTTATAAAATATTAGTTTATGAATTTTGCAACAAAATAATTGGATAATTATTACCTCAGGACCCTAAACTAAAGTTGTGTTTATGTGACATATTCGACATGAAGGGGCACTAGAAATAATTCCCTTGTAAGTAGAATACAACATAGTAAAGTTAATGCTTTGAATAAAAATGGTTCTTAAAACTAGGCCATTGAGTTTGGCTTTAGGTTGTGCTTGTTTAAAAATTATGTGACTTAATTTTGGTACAGGGTTATATTAACATTTCATGAAAAGTATAATAGATTTATAAGTATTTTTAATTTTAAAGTTTTATTTAACCCTTCTTATAAGAGTACAAGTTTACAATAAAAAAATCGATGTTTTTGGCAGATTTTGACCATAAAAATACTGATGGAGTTCCACAAACCCCGGAAACACAACCGACAGATCCACCATTATCAGTTTCCAGCAACAAAGGTAATTTTAATTATTTCATTCAATATATATATATATACGGGTTAAAGGTGACTGATTGTTGCTTATTTTGAGTCTTGTAAATTAAAATTTTCTCGCAAATGTAAATCTCAAATTGGAATTCAAAAAGTTTAAATTTATTATTAGGTAGATCTAGAAAAGTCTCCCTATAATAAGGGCTTAATATAACGGGTCTCATTTTATAAAAAGTAAAATGCTTCAAGCTGACCCTGAAGAAAATTTGAAAGCGTTTATTTATAAAATTATTAAAAATACACTATATTAATCATATTTTTTAATTAAAATATAACATATTAAATAGAATACAACTAATTTAAAGGTTGCATTTTGCCATTTGCCGATGCACAAAGCACTCAATTTGTGTTTGTGTAAGGGCCTTTCCCCACCGACACGCAACTCGCAACTTTCTGCTCGAATTCCGTTGTGTTGCGTGAAAATCACGTCTACACCAAACACATCTTTTCTGCGA
>VYYI01000535.1:0-29583 GCA_021029175.1 Bilobella aurantiaca
AGTTATCAGATGGCGATATCATAGGGCTCGGAGTTGCGGCTGTACCACCAACAGAGGCATTCCAAGACGGCCAAGAACAAAGGGATTACTTTGTCTTCAAGTTTTTGAAGGTATGTACGTTGTACTTATCCGTTTTTCAAATTACAAGTCTTCCTTTGCATTCAAACAATGACTAAATGGAAAAACGAATATTTTAGATCTCGTACTAGATGAAACCGGCCAATAATCTGAAGAAAGATTGAGCGGGAAAAGCTGTATGGAAATTACAATCAGAAGTCGCAGTAACATCGAGAAGCGGAGCATTGATAAGAGGATTCCATTGATTCGGAATGCGACTTTTCGTCCGTGCCCGTGGAGAAAGACATCGAAAGTTCAATTTTCAATTTTGCAAGCTATTCACGTCCCATTATTGGCGGGAAAAACGTTCCCGTTTTTGGTTTTTGCTGGGGACTGAATTTTTTATATGAACCGATCTAAGGTTATATTATTGGATTTATTGATCACTGAATTACACACGAGGCATTTGCATGTGAGGGATCGTACATCGGAATTATTTGCTGCCATGGAAGTAGTAAGCTAATTAATAATCTGTTGCAACGGCTATATTCTCGGTATCCTCAAAAATTATATCAGCATACACACATGCTCAATCTCAAGCATTGCCGTTCACCCTATAGTTGTATCTGCAGCAACGTGACCTCTTCCAAATGGTATGTTCCCCATCTTTGCAATAAGTGCAAGGTACTGAATTCAAAATCATTAGCGTTTTAGCAGCCACTACATTGGCGAGGCAAGAATTTCTCGGCTATGCAACCGGCAACTTACAAATATAAAGTAAGAGTTTAAGCGCCTCCCAACCAATCCAGACGAAATCCTCGTGCACTAACAGGACTCCGTACAGCCACTGATGCGGCCAAGCAACAGGTCTGTTCCCGGTCAAAGTTTCGTGGATGTCGAAGCAAATATACTAAGAATGCGTAAATTGGTAGTTCATTCACAGTATAAATTTGAGTTACATTACGGCAATAATGAGGGAAATACCAGGAAAATCATGCCACCAATAGCATTGCCTAGTAACAACGGCGTGATTGTATCCGACAAGTTCATCAGTTCTTCGCCGATCAATGCCTGAGCACCGAGAAAGCTTATTGCTACAGTAACGGCAAGGTTCACACTAACAAGAGTTAGCGCAAGAATCCAGCAAACTTTGAGGTCACACAAGTTGAACTGTGAGAAAATCAAGATTCACATGTCATTTTTCCAAAATGACCTTACGGCGGAGGTAACTACCTTCGGGTATGTCCTACACATGACAGCCATCACTAAAGAGCAGAAACCAATGGTTTCCAAAATTTTTGGAATGAATGCCGGCCATTTCAGTGATAAAAAGAGCCAAACTGGCGTCCACAGAGTGACCTGCATAGCGTGTAATTGTATACAGAGTATCTACTGAAGCAAACATATAATGTCAGTCAATTGACTGCCAGAAATCACTTTAAACTCTGAAAGCTAACATACATGAGCCAAGAGCGTTAGCGTATTCCCTGGAAACTTGGAATTCCATCCGAAAATTCCCGAGCAAACGGACAAAGCAACAAGGAAAAATCTTGAATCATGGCCAAAATTCTTGGGATTTATTGGTAATCTTGGATGCAAGGAGTTGCGATCAGTTGTAAAAAATTCTTACATGGATCCAGCTATTATCAACCACTCGAAGTGTGGGTACATCATTCGTCTTCCAAAATCTCTAAATAATTTCACATGAGTTCATTTAAAAATTAATTCATTTTGAAAGCTTGTAGGTCAATTAGTAATAATTGTAATTCTGTAACGAATTTTAAAGAGATATTTAGAGAAGATGAGAACAGACTTTGCGGGAGGTAAAACACAGGCTGCAAAATGGTAGAAATTTATGGCAGAAATCATTAGCAGAACCTTTACCACAAAACCAGCGACCCAAGGCTCGTGACATCCATTTGAAAGCTGGCGTTATAGACCAAGAAAATATGAAATCACAACAACATGCTGCTTGAGTCTATGCCGAAAAATATGGCAACCCGATAACCGTGGTTAAATTAGCCATATACCTTGCAACCATCCTCAACTTGAGTATTAAATATTTTCGTGTATCGCGGAAGATGCACCTCGTGATAAAAGGGTTGATCGGGCAGTGGCGCACTGTAAATAAGCTTTTGCATTTTCGAAGAATCAATTATGGCATCGGACTCCGTTAGGCTAGTTGTAGGTCTGACATAGTAGGTGATGTCACGCATGGCCTCATGAACATCCTGGAAAATTGACTTCATAATTAATAATCCAACCCTAAACACAGTATTTTTATTGACATCATTGGAAATGCCTGAACGTCTAGCGGTTAGTTCAATAGACAGCATAGGTCACCAAACGCAGGAATGCCAGACGCAGAATTACGGATAACTCTTTGTCTAGTTAAGCTGGCTGGAATGAACAAAGTTAAAGCTGATGCTGACAGCGCAGAAATCCGACTTACTTCTTCCTCTTCCTCGAATTCGTTCACCTCCTCGTCCTCGCCTTCCTCTTCCGGAGGATCCGGTACGATTTCTTTGCACTTTTTTCGTCGTGGGGCACCGAGCTTTGCATCGTCAGGTGCTCCTGAATTTGGATCGCTGGGTAAAGTTGCCTGATTTTCAAGCGGCTTTGCTGAAGTGGGTTTTGTATTAGTTTTTTGGGGTTTACTCTTTTTTGTGTCCTTTGTCAATTCTTCAAGGGGTTTGTTGCTCAGGGGCTTCAAAGCTGGATCCTTTTTCGGTCTTTTTTCAGGTAGATTTTTAGTCAGCTGGTTGGTCTGGCCTAATTTGGTTAGATTTGGCGGTGGCGATGCTACAGGTTTGGGCTTTTCACCTGAGTTGGTCGTGGGTTTACTTTTGTTTACTGTCTTCTTCGTAGTTTTTACATTAATCTTCGATTTCCCGCCAGGAGGCTTTGGCTTGGACTCTTTGCTCTTGCCTGGCATTTTGTGAATTGCGAATTTTTTAGAGGAAGTCGATCTTTTGGACGCGGAACGGGAATTCGATGTTTCACAATAGAAGGCTTTTTATGTTTATAAAATTGCTACTTTTCAGAAAGAAACTTTTGCAGCTGTGGAAATCTGGGCCAATAAAAAACAGTCTCACAGTCTCCTGGAACGAGCACGTTAACTTTATTCGTAATAGTACGTGTACTTGAGCTAGTGTTATTTCCATGTGACGATGATATAATGATGACAACACGAATGTCATATTTCCGTTATCAGCTTCCGTTTCCCTTCCAACAGTGCACTGGTGCAAAGTGACAAATATTACAAATTACAACCCAAAATTGCTCCTTTATCGATTTTCGTTTACAGTTGTTAGTTCTTGTTTACTATTCCGAGCGTAAATATACGTCAAACTTGGCAACATTTAATGCCATTTTTATTGCTCAAATTTATATAATTCAATAACACTTGTCACAGGTAGTATATCCGCCATATAATAGTTCCACATACAATCAAGTGCTATAGCAAATAATCCTCACCCTACTAATCCACACATAATCCTCACCTCACCCTGCTGGCGCACCTTGGCATAAAAGTTTTACCTTTGAAAACATAATCTTTCCAGCTGTCTTTACTCCCTGCGGAATAGCTCTTGCCAACTCGCCAGGGAGTCCCGTAATTGTTCCATAGACTGAGAAGTTGGGATGGATCATCGGCAAGTAGTACATCACGGCGCAGAAGTTAATGGCAAAAATCATTAGCTCCACCTGTCCCCTGTGGTACCTCATCCTGGGGTGAGACTTCCCGTGAGCACGCTTGTACATCCTTTGCGTTGCATAAGTGAATGTCTTGAAACACAGACAGAAGTGACACACAACTCGCGGAAAAGTTCATTAGTGTGAGTTTTAACATTTTACAAATACTGCCGTTGATACTGAAACTAGTGTCCAGAATTTGCACAATATCAAATGCCCATCCTTGCCGATTCTTTCTATTGCCATAGATGATACGAGTACAACCGTTGATAGAGACGTTCCGAATACGGACATGATAAGGGCCAACTTTTCGCATCTACTAACGTCAACCTTAAATCAGCGGATGACAATTAACATTCCCAGCTACGATTATACAATTATTTAAAACTTTAAAATGATCAAAATATAAACCTTAGAGTACACTGCGGCTAAACTAGCTACTCCCATCAAAAGTATCCCAAAAACAAGCTTCTCCACATTGCGTCTCCGATCCACATCCCTCACCGAGCATTCTTCACACTTTTCTCCAGTGGCATTCGAACTGTCGCGCGTAGCTGTAGATACCCATTGGGAATTCCACGGCGCGAAAGCTGAAGCTCCCGATAAATCGTCGGATGAATCATCAGTCGAGTCCTCCAATAGGCTCCGGCTCTCGTTGTTAATGAGCATGTAAAACCTCTTGTAATGATTGACCCAGGGTCAGTTTACTACTTCACATAACCTTTTTTGAAAACTGTGTGAAACGAGTCATACCAGAAAAAAGATGGAGAGGAAATTGGCCGGAATCTTTTTCATCCCAAATAGCCAACCCATCATGGCGAACATGAGTATCTCAAAGCTAAGACCAGATATTACAATCGAAATCTATTTTACTCGTCTAACTTTATGCCTACCAGTGGAACAACAATTTTCTCTACCGAGTGTATCTCTGATATTTTCATCCTGAGGAAATGACGTTAAACTTTTGCCAAGTAGGAGGCGCGGTGCCTTTAATCCACTTGATTATAATATTCAAAAGCTTACCTCATGTTCAAGAGTACCAACTCAGTTGACCTGCGCTCAATCTGTACCCAAATTTCAGGGCTGCAGACAGAGACGTCACAACAATAATTCATCATGGCATCAGTTTGACTCATCCAGATACATGAATGAAAAGAACTTATTTTCCCTTACGTAATGACAATCAGGAAACTCAAGGAAATTGAAAGAATAATTTGGCATCTCTTAACCCAGCGGACGGTGGAAGCGTAGGCATGACTGTGAATCGGTCGCGGTCTCCTCCATTCAAATTCTATACTCTCGTCCATGCCGGTAGCTTTGGCTCCTAGCGGACTTCAATTACAAGCTTCAAATTACATGCGTGAGAATTTAACGAGTATTTTCAAACTGCTTAACAGTCTCTATCGGGTTTCAGCAGTGATCACCAAATTAGTTTCAGCAAATCAATGCTACTATGGCATACAGAGTTGCGAGATTAACGACTTCTTGAAGGCGTTTTCACAGTTCCAATTTCCAATTCCACAAGCAGAAGGCGTGTTTAACACATTTACACAGTGCAGATTAAGTAACCATTGAACGCGGGTTTAATAAGTGTATTCAAGAACTCATTTCTGTATGTGTGCAAATTGAACTTTTCTTTCATTACTAGCAAGGAAATTATAAGTGATCATGATAATTTGGTCCATCGTAGCAGAAAAAAGTAATTGAATTTTAAAAAGCTTCAAATTTCATAGTAACACAGCATGGACGGTGCGGAAACCATGGAAGTAAATGCACGTTTTGGTTGTCTGCAAGGGTCTGTGTATCTGTGTCCCTGTGTTCCAACCTTTTCTTTTTGTGAGTTTGAAATTGAGAACATTCCAGAATTTTAAAATCCAGACCTTTGCCGCAATTTTTCCCAAAATAACTAGAATGCTCCATCAATTTCCATTTCCAAAAAGCTGTCTGCAGTCCTACCGAAAAAACTGAAAGTCACTGAGCATTAAATTATATGCACCGCTTGCATCCACATTGTCCCAGTACATTCTCCCAAATTCGCTTTTAATATTTTTTTATCCAAATCTCATTCCAAAAAAGGTCCCCTCGAACTCTTCACGCCATGTCGCAAAAATTAAATGTGATCAACTGCAACAGACGACAAAAAAACAAGGCCAAAGGCCACGATAAGTTCTCAGGATCATATGTGGAATAGACCAAACGGTCACTGCCACTACTAAATTATCTTCTGCAACGGATGTAAAACTTTCAATTGGAGGTCACATACGATTCCTCACTCTCAATGGTTACAGTTTCTGGAGGGCTGTCAAAATTAATGTGATGATCCATTACATAATATCACTCACGCGATCATCGCATTAACTATTAACCACACACACACTTGATCGCTCTTGGTGTGTGGACGTGGAGGCAACCGCAATGATTTTCACGACTGCAATAAAATGCACATGTATAGCACGATGATTGACATACGTTGATTTCACACGTTCCTTGGATTCTATGCATTTTGTAGCCATTTTTTACACTTGTCTTTGCCGAGGACGTCATAATAAACTCGCCAAAACGGCATTAATGCTTGACAACATGGCATCTCAGCATCATTTATCTACCGAGAAGGTGTGCAGGCAAAACATTGGCAAAATGAAGTCGTCAAGTGCGTTTTGGTGCGAGTGTAATGTTATAGCTGCCACCTACAAATTACAGTGCTTCCACTGCTTGTCAGTTTACGAGGAGGCGACAGCGCTACTGTTCCTCCGTTTTTTTACCATTTTGTAACGTTGTTATTTTGTCAATAACAGTAACACTGTGGGAATGTTGGTGGCGTGAAATGGGGAAGGAGAAAAATTAACCGGTTGGGTGCTCGACATAATTTTTATGTCTCGACCATTCTTGCATATCGAATGACATGTCCAACGCTGCTATCTTGACACTGGAAAGTGACGGCTACTGCAATGCTTCATCAGTTCTACACTGCCAAAAGTCGGACCTTCAAATCCCTCGAGGATCACAAAGTCAAAACGGCAGCGAACGGGCTTGTTGTGATAAATTTTCCTGCGTGCGTGGACACTGTACAATTCAATCCTGCCGTGTGAACATGTGTAATATGTTTACCTGCCCGCAGGAAATTTTGGCAACTTTAACCACATACGAAATTGGGTTACACTGATTGGTCCATCTATGTACCCACGGGTACAACGATGGATACAGGAAATGGTAAATTTTCGACCAAAGATAGTTTATACCAGGAATAAACGGGGACACAATGTGTATATACTCGACTCTGCAGATCCTATCTCACCTCATGGCACTCTCAGGCATCTATTATCGTCGATAAAATCTGTAAACGACGACGGCTCAACTACCCTCCTCATCGTGTCAGGCCGGCACGAACGGCCAGAGTACGCACCACCCTCCTGATCAGGTCTCGCCGACGCCAGACCGCAAAACTTACTGTCATAACCATTGCCTATTTCAATGAGTAAACTGGGTGATCGTATGTGACTGTCACCGACATTTTAGATTCCCCCTCTCGAATTCTCCCACCTTATTGTTCCCATTGTACATACACTTTCGCTTATTCACACATTGGTGATGATGTAATACATTGACCATAGAGGCTCGGCCGGGCGGCATCCTATCGGATGATGCTTTTCGTCCAATTAGTCGGCTCTCTAGCAGGGTAATTAAAAGGTAACGTAATCCTGCTGCGGTTACGTAAAACTGAGGCTGAGCTTTAGATTAAGGGAGTAAGTAAATGCGGTAGTAGGAAAGAGAGCACGATGTGCTTGTTAATTTTATCAAGTCTAAATACCTTATCGGAAGAACAATACAACGGCACCAGGAATACATTAATGATTCCACGACACAGACAGAGCTAAAGCTGAGTACATAAGCTGGCAAATCAAGCAGGAAATTGACGTCCATTCCCATCTCATCAGTCAGCTCGCACATCAAAGTCCTACATATTATTGTGTTGATGAGGATACACTTCCCGACACACGAAGGGAGATCTTAACAGGTTGGTGTTGTTGGCATGGAATTAATGTTCATAATAGCATATATACAGTCGCCATTGGGTGTATGTGGTTGAACAATTGGAGCGGCGAGTGCAAGTGTGCATCCTTTCATTTTTTGCACTTTCTGCATTCCACCCGTTAACACAACAGAGGCAGGCACGCAGCGGAAATTCATATACGCACGTATATGCACACCTATGCCCGTCCTCGCGTAATGTATAGCCTTTATGTCTCTTTTATACAGTTTGCTGATTTTTTTTTTCAGTGCACAATCCTCCCCTACGGAAACTCATACACGCTGTGAATACAGTACCAAGCACAGGCTCCTCATTATTCACGTTCATTGCATCACCTCGTACACACACACACACAACTCTATTACCACGTAAACTGCAAATTGAGCGAGTCCTACCCCCAGTTTTATGTGCATGCATACGTTTTATTATTAAAACGTGTTGCAACAGAGCCGTGATGACTTTTGACCGGTGTCTAGTTAAATACAGTATTTATTACCCCTTCCTTCCTACGGCAATTTATTTGGAATAAAGTAGGAATTATTCACGAGTTTTAACGTAAAATAATTAATTTGGGCCTGAACCCGAGGTTACTGTGTGGTGGCGGAAGTGAATGGCGTTTAATTTGTCGTAAATTAGAGAGACAATGAGAAGGGCTGGCACTTACGGCACACTCTAGGGTTGCCAGATGACTCCGGTGAAATAGAATTAGTCAGTAACCAAAGTCTTTTTGTTTCCGGAATTTGCCCGTTCGATTCAAGATGATTATACCGTACAGAAAGTTACTTTGAAATTTCGGTTTTACTTTGAAGTCCATTTTCAAATGAGTTAAGATTATGGGAAATTTAAATTTTAAATTTGAAGCCACGTTAGAACAACTTACAGCTACAGCAGTTCAGTAATATGTAAAGAATGAATTTGGCTATATTTCCTGCCCAAATCATCATAGTTTTTTTACTTTGGATTGTGGCGCCCGTGACTTTCAATTGACGATCAGGGATTCGTACTGCATCTGGCAACCCTACTTGCACACTAGTATTTAGCCAAAGTGTGACAGATTTTCCGACATTGTCACTCCGTACTTGTACTTCACGCTTCTTTATCTGAATTTGCCGCCTCTGCGGAAAAACAAGGCAGTTGAACTGGCTCATGCTCCCACCTCCCACACAAACTCTGCTGCCAAGCTGGTACCGCTCATTCAGCTGCTGAAGGGCGGCAGTTTGCTTTTCATCATCATCATCATCATCATCATCATCATCGCGGTTGTTTAATTTTGGAAATGCACAGAAGTATGGTGAGATATCGGGAAACTTCCACTTGAGAAAATTCCTGAAAATCATTACTAACCGGACCTAAAAGTGCTGTCTGAGACCGTGCGTTATGTAAGCTCCCAACGAGGATAATACTCTTGAATTACGTCACGAGTCCAGCTAACGAGCCGTTTAATGTTAACAGGCTGACAAAGTCTTGGTCAAATATTTGTTCTTCAACTATCTCTCGGAACTCTCTAATTGCTTCGAACGACAGGAGCTGGCAATAGGATCTTTGAGAGCGCACGAACACTAACCTTGTTGAATCAACGAAATTTTACGGCTTCTGACGCATTTTACACACCCCAGTTATCTTCTCCTTTGTCCCCTCCACAGCTTCAGCTTTCGTCTTCTTACTTCATCTGAAATGGAGCATTAAAAATAATGGGACTTCTTGAGTATACTACATGACGTTTGTCTGAGCGCTTTACGAATCTTCTGTTGGGCAATTCAAGTTGCCGCCGCCGCCGCCGCCGCAACTTGCGACCCGCAACAAGGGTCATAGATTCTTTCACATTAGTTGGTCCTTCTAGGGAAATGCTCTCTTCATCTCCCCTTACTTTTTATGATAAACAACGTTTAACATGTTCGTAAAAATGTAATTAGAATGGTACTGTTTCGCAGTAAGATGACATCTTATCAGCTTTTGATAAATGAACACAACACGCTAGCCGTGCGGATGCTGTTGCAGGGGGAAAAAATTGACGCATCAATTTGTCAATTTTCATCTTCAGAAAAAAGGCACACAAATTGATTTATTGATTTCAAAGGATCTTTGATCTTCTAGATCCACCGAAGGTTGAGTTCACCATGCAAATACAATTACGAACACCACCAAAATCTCACTTGCATGCATCCACACTCTTGTTAATCCAGCGTAACTTGGTTGTACAAAAGGATTTCTACCATAGTTTATCATTACATTACACAGGATCCATGCCTAACAAAGCCCAATTTTCGGCTTACTGTCAAGGGACAGATTGAGCAATTTTCAAAATATTTTCACCCCACGGCCCTGCAAAACTGCAAACCTTGAACGGAACTAACAATGAGTGTAACGTGGACGGTATTCCACGGACTGCATTTTCGAGTCCCTTTGGTAGGATAATTATGTAATTTCAGGGGGGAACTGTCATAATACGACGGGGATATTATTAAAGCTCTTGGATGTGGGCCGCACGATTTCGCTCGACTTTGTCAGATTACTCTTTTTCTCTGGGGTAAAGCACACCTGCAGGGGTTCAATGGCGTCTCTGTGGTATTTTTGGCAGCCGGCTTTTCAGTACAGCACACATAACATCACAGTACAGTATAGTATAGCAAATGGTGTGTACACGGCTCTGTGAAATAAAAACCTAATGAAAGTTGACCGATGACTCTGGCCTGAAGCCGTCATGCCCTTTCCCTGCTCATCGTTGTTGCTATATCGTTGAGAGAGCTAAACGGTTCAACTGTAAGATGATCGCATTATCACATCATCTTTCCATGCTGAACAGAGAGCATAAAGACATTATTATGAGGCAATCTCTTCTAGTTAATTTTTTTGTGTCAAATTAAAATCTTGATTCGCAGAAATGAAGGGACGACGACGGTGAAATCCACTGCTGTTAAGGGCTTTTACGAACAAGATTCAACCCCCATATACTTCTAGTGGCCAAATGGGAGTTTCGGAGCTTGTAATGAATTCTCGTTCAGAAATTGACACAATGCAAGGTAAAAGATTATTTTCGTCGTTCCCCTCCGCTTCCCATTATTGTACGACTACCGTAGTGCTTGCGGCTTGCACACACACATTCGGTTAGCACGTAATAATAAGAATGGAGTTGATGCCAGGAGCAAGGAAGCCCCAAGAACCAATTCCTCGCCCCATGCTCGTGCGCCTTAATTTCACGGGGTCTGTGGAGAGTAATCAGCAGTTATTTTTTATTGTCAGAAAAGACAGGAGAGCTCGTACGTGCATGCACGTTCTCGGTCAGGCCGCCAATAAAGGAGCAATAACTGGGTTTTTTAATGTAATATTAGTAAATCCTTCACTGCCATTCTACATATAATATTTTTCTCCCTATACTGAAGCTCGCAGTTAGCAAATTATGCATTGTGCCTTGCCCCTGTGTACCGCCTTTGTACAATTTTGCTCATAAAGCAGGTGGATTCAGGCCTGTCGCAGGGCCGGCCCATAGGTCTACTCGGGCTACCATTATGAACTGAACGTCGATCATAAGTGGGCGTCCCACTGGTATGGAATACACTGGGTGGGTAGACGGAGCCATTGCATGATGTCGGACAAAATCCTGCGCTTCACTTGCGTAACAAATCCCCGCTCAGTTTCAAGCTTCTTACACAAAAAGTCATTACAATTTAGCACGGGGTAATTAAAGTGACATTTACACCCATGTTTAGTCATGGAATGGGGATTTTAATTGCAACTTGGACTTGTTTACATAACCCCGTCTGCTCTTTCAACTTGTCACAAGCATTTTCGTCGGTGGTAGGAGCAGCCCGTGCAGTATAGTAGGCCACGAAATATTATCAGTTTTCATACCGCCGGACGCCGGCTAACCATTACTGGCTTGCTTGTAACATGCAAGCGTTGAACACATATGACAGAATGTCCACGAGTCAGTCTTGAGACGGGATCGGTTTGGTCAGAAGAAAGCGTCTGTTGTCCATGTTGTGTTGAATCCACATATTCGTGCCTTTTGTAGCACGTACGTGAGATCAAAGTTTGACGTTAATTCCTTGGCATTTCGCACCAGTTTCACTTTCAATTGAGCAAACAGGAAGATGATGCGAGGGAATCTGGACGGTTTGTTTGGACCTGCGTCTCAGTCTGTCAGAATTGCGCAATCATTAGCCTGCAAGGAAATTATTTGTGTGAGAACACATTCTTGTCTCAATCACTACTGCAGCCTTTGAAGTCTCCTCTGCTATGGTTTCGGGACATAGAAGAATTATCTCTTGACGGGATCAGAAATATGCCGCATTCATAATGACATTAACACATGTTCCGGATGGGATCACACGAGATGCAATAGAGGGTATAATTAATTACTAAATGTGCCCGTTAAGATTGTGTCCCTTGATCATCTCACTCTTGATCTTTGGAAGGCAAGCCCCATGAAGTTTAGAGGCTCAATAAGACAGACGCACAAAGAAACAAGCACAAGAACTGAAGACCCTGACACACACACGTGCCTTTGTATACTACAGTATTTGTTGAGCGCTTGGGAAGAAAACTGTTGTTCTTACACACACACACACACACACAGAGGAAATACATTCCACAGCACAAGTGGATGGTGTAAAATAATGCGTGAGTGTATTTTCACGGTGTGCCGGTCACCATGAAGATGCGTGTCAAGAGGTCGAGTCGGAAGGTTCCCCACGAAATTTTTCAAGTATTAAAAATGCTCGCACAGTAATTATAATAATAATAATTCGGCATCATTACTCACAATTTTGACGACTCAAGTGCACTTGAAGCCTGATCCCAGTGACGGACTCATTCATATGAATAAGCCCTGACATGTAAGGCTAGTAGACGGTTGAAGAAGAATTGCTTATGTAAGAGTCGAATATTCGCCACTTGAAGAGCACACGATTAATTGTTCCATTGCACAGAGTAAGCGTGACAGTTATCGGGTAGTAAGACAAAGGCAAGTTGCTCCCAAGTCCACTTGTTTTATGAGTCGAAATAATCATAAACCTCTGTGCAATGTGTGATGGCCTACAGCAGAGAGCCTCAAAGGAGATCATGTAGATCACGGACGGTATCACAAAGACATTACTATCGGTGGATGTTGGGAAAAATCATTATGACGATGTACTATAGTACCTCCGATCAGCTAACAGTCGTCCTACCGCGTTCATCCAGGCAGCACATGTATTTATGTGTCAACAGCGGGGTGAAGCAATGGTACTGTGCGTACCACACGGATCGTCCCTGTGATGAGTTCAGCACGAAGACAAGCTAATCGTGATCAGAGCATGCGGATAAATCAAGGCATCATTTGTAATTGTCAGATAAATTAGTGGGAAAAAATTCCCTTTTCACACCTCCGGCCTTCCTTGTATACACTGTGAGTGAGATAAGTTATTACTCCGACGCGCCAAATCTCTTCTGGCAGGCATATAGTCTTCTCCCTTTACATTATTTGAGCGAGAGCTCTCATCTTGCCCAACAGACAGAGCTAAACTTTACCAGAGATCTGAGAAAAAGTTCAACTGCAACAACAATAACTGCATATAACCGTTAGCCTAATGTTCACATGTATGCACAAATGAATAAAGTTTGGCCGTAACTTGAAGACAGTGAGCATATAACATTTCACATTAGCGTTAATTCTTATGTAATTTACGGCGGAAAGGAGGTTAAACTGGGAGTTAAATTGGAAAAAATCCGAGCATAAATCCAATATTTACCATGTTTAATGAGTGTTGATTGGGAAAATAAGGGATTCTGTGCCCCGGCGCCGAGTTAAGACTTGTCTTCACACAGACCATGTTATATAACTTCTCAGGCAGGCTGAGGCTTGAGTAACTTGACACGGTTCCCACTAAAACATACGGTACACCGAGGAGCTTCATCATACACACACACAAACACACACACGCAAACGCACACTGCATTGGGCTAATATGAAGAAGGTAAAAATTTGAATGAGATCAATCTCCACCCATTATGTATGCACTGACTTCATATAGTCACGTCACAATGCTCTATAAAACTTGTATCATTTATGACCACCATTGGGCTGTACTGTACTGTGTGTATGTGAACCTGCCAAGGAGGTAAACTGGCATCTTCCATATCGCACACACACACTTACACACACACTTAGACATACAGACAGTCCTAAAGAATGGCTGGGAAAGAAGCCCTGTTTGCTTAACCCGTATTTAAATCATGTGGTCCACTTGAGTTGGAACAGAAAATATAATAACATGAAGCGTGTGATACTGATTACGTCAACATGCTGTCCCACGTTTTCCCAGCCATATCACTGTTGCTTCTATAATTATTATACGACGAGTACGGCGTGCTCAGAAGAAGGAGAGCGCGGGTAAAATGAAAAGGAAGCGTAAACTTGGTCACAGGTCTGAGGCAACTTCCGTCCATTATGATATGTGTGAACGGTCTGCGCAGTGTATAGTATTATTAGTACTACTATTATGTCCTCCCCAAGAGTCTCACTTTCAATTTCATCTGGATTATAATCATAGCTGTCAGTCGCCAACAACATTATGTCACACACGCGGGAATACTTTTGAGCCCAGGACGATGAGTGGGGCCTGGGTTAATTTGACACTGACAGACTTTTTTTTCTGACCGTGTGTTGGAAATGAACCTCAAAACTTTTGCTGATTAGGTTAATTGGTGCGACATGACATGTGGACTGAAATGATTTTTGTGAAATCACGTAATGTAATTTTCGGTCTAAATCTACGCATAATTCTTTCCCATACATTCACAGTCTGTGCTATAATACACATGGCCTGGCCGCAAGCACGCACGTAAAGCACATGTGGCCTCTACTCGAAACGGAGTCCTCATGAAGTTGCACATGAATTTTAATTATGCGTTGAGTTGGTTCATTACGCACTGCAGATAGTGCAGCGTGGGCCAGTGCATAATACACATTTAAATGTATGCCTGTTTATATAACTACACGGGTGTGTGTGTGTGTGTGTATTTGTATACGTACAGTCTGAAGTGCGTGGACAATGGGCTCAGTTTCACCCAGCGGCGCACGAAATGGACAGAAATAAAAATATTTTATTCGTCGCAATGCTATACTGCACTGTACTATGCCACGATTACATCAAGGTATGCTCGAGTATATATCCCCTTAGGATTGCTATCATTTGTTCGTATTTACCATGATTTCTACGCGCGAATTTGCTATCCAACATCCCCGCGCCACACTGATACTGCCTTGCGTTGCCGTATATATGTGTGTGTGTGTGTGTGCAACAACAATGAGGGAATGAATGGGTGAATGGTAAGGTACGCTCTGACTCTGACTGACTGAGAGCCTTGTTAAACCACCTGAGTGTATTCGAGGGATTTTTGTATAAAAGGCCGCTCCGACTTGAGTCAGCATGGTCAGTTCACCTCCTGCTCTCAACAGCAACAACTTCCTATCAAAAACTCCTCTCAAGTTTTACAGAAAATCTTAAAAACTTTTCTAATTTTCCTCTCGGAAAACTCCACTTTTCATTCCTCAACATGAAGTGTGTTTTGGCTGTTCTTGCTACCCTCTTCGCCGTCACCATGGCTGGATACATTGGTCATGGACACGGGCACGGACACGGCTACCATCACGCTGTCCCAGTTGTCCCAGTCGTCCCGGTTAAGGTAAATTTATAACTACATTTATCCATGGTTGTGGTTGACATAGTGCAGCGGGTCTGAGCACGTGGTGGGATTGGGTGGTATAATCTGATACAGGGCTGGAATATGTGTGGATCCCAGCTCCACACACACCCATACAGCGTACAGTGCCCAAAAATGGCGTTGTTGATCGAGTCCAACAGTGATCTATACACTGCCAGAACTAACTCAGGATTGTGAGTTGCTATGGATTACAATGTTCTTAAACGTGTATATACTATTCCAGGTTCCAGTAGCTACCAGCTACCACCATGAGCACAGAACCTACCACCCAGTCGTCCCAGTAGTGAAGGCTGTCCCTGTTGTCAAGTATGTGGCTGCTCCCGTCGCCGTTGCCGCCTACCCAGTCCACCATGCTCCTCACTACGGTCATGGTCACTCCTACGGTCATGCTCCCCACTACGGACACCACGGACACTATTGAGCGTGAGAACTACTGTATGGGACGAACAGCTCCGTCATCTTCACTCAAGACAAGGCCCTCTTCTAAGTCGCATTTTTTGTATTTAATTCTCACAGATAGGAATATTTTTTTATACCACTTTGCAAAGGCAGGAACCATCATTTGTATGAGTATCAGCTGTGTACGAAAAATGATCCACTTTCTGAATAAATAGTGATGATGCAAATTTTAAACCCATAAAAATTCTGTCTCTTTACTCAACATGGCGTAATTAGATTCCGTCTCTCCCCCTCTTTCTCTCTCTCTCTCTCTCTCTCTCTCTCAACAATCATCCCTCATCATCATATCCCACAACATCCCGTACACTTTTCTATATAGACTCATTCATAGGGATACAGCGCACACATTTCTTGATAACTGGGATAAAGAAATAGGGGTAAAATAATCCATGTACTTGGAAATTCATCAAGTGTATCGGCAAGTGTATTGAAACTGAGATTAATTATTACACAAGATCGAACCCATGGAAGATCAAATATGACACATCCAAAAATGTCTGACAAAACTAACTAATGTTGACTTCATTGAAAATTACTGTGGCCAAAGGAAATCATCATGGGGTCCTGTATGTACGAACTACATATGGTGGCTGTTATGCTATGAAAACAAAGGAACAACTAGAAACTATTAGTTGGAACATCTTACTATATATTCATCTACAATAATATAACCAACACTCCGGGAGACTCAGACTCGGAAAAACGTGGTATTAAGAAATTCCGATGGATACATTCTCAGACAAAATACTCATCACTAAGCATTTTCTACTGTCTAAAGGTACGCATTTCATACGGTTGCGGAATTTCTTAGCCTTGTGATACTTACTAGAGAAATACTGCAGTGCAGCAACAAGGCTGTTCTTATTTGTCATTACTATGATCAAATACAGAGAGTAAGAGTAGAAGTAATAATAATGATAATTATTACACTTTCCACTCCCATCCACATTGTCAACCAAAAACTAGAACAGGGAATTTTGGTATCAATATTGCCTTGTAAACTTATATAGTATTATTAGCTCATATTCGCGTAGAACTTGCTAGCAAATTATATCATCTATTACAATTTTCAGTCATTGTATAGTCATGTGTTTGTATAGTATCTGTATAGTATTACAATGCTACAAACTACAAGTATAGTATTCAAATGTGAACGTACATAGACTATGAAACTTATCACCTATAGACAAATGGTAAATTTCTTTTCGTCTCTTCACCCACACGCCTCACATATTATTTTTTTTCCTAGAGACTCCTGAACAAGTAGCTGCTAGGCTGACGTCCTGAGATCTTTTAAGCTTCCATCGTCATGTTCACATCTTCAACCACCACCGTGCCGGCTGATATCGCTGCAGCGGCAGCCTTCGCCTGGAGCATGTAGTCATCCAATTGCTTATCCAAATATGACTTTGATTTCGACATGTACTGAAATAAAATTACAGTAATTGAAGATTTGATGCCATTTAAATCATATGGTTATCAAATTCATAAGAAACCAAGTAGGCAATTTTTTTAAAACTGTAATTTTTTATAAAACTTGAGCACACACCTGTTCCAATTCACTATCTAAGTCTTCTCTGCTGACTGGCTTGTTCCCAACAGTTGCACCCCCCCGGTTACCACCACGACCAACGCCACGAGCTCCGCCACGAACTCCGCCGCGAGCCCCACCTCGAGTTCCACCGCGAGCGCCACCACGAGGGTTACCACGAGGAGCACCTCGGCCACCCCGACCACCCCTTACGATCTGACCTCTTCGAGGAGCGACACCACGTTGCTGCGGAGCTGCTTTTAACCTAGTAACAGGAGGCAAGAATCTGTTACATCCTGTAACTCTGAAAAAATTTAAGGCATAAAAAAGGATTTATCCGACAAACTTACGAGTTTCCGCCAAGTCTTGCACCTCCTCGAACCAACTTCTGAGCAACTACTCCTCCTCTTTGGCGCATTATGGACCCGGCTGTCTTCTGCACTCGATTGAGACCGAGTCCTCCTCCTATGAAGTAATCGATAGCATGAAATTATGCATAAATTTTGATTACCTCGCGAATTTAATGGGTAAACCTACTGACAGTACCAACAACAGAGTCTGATACGTCAAAAGAACCTAAACGATACGCACATAGAATGTACTGACACCGACGAGCTTTACAATTCGAAAGGCACAACTGAACATACCCCAAACTGTATCAACCCGGTATTGGATAATAAGTCGATTAAAGAGGAATATTTGCCACAGACACATACTGCTGAAATTCTATCACTGATAGGACTGATTGATTTGTATGTGACCTAGCAACTTAGTTTTTGCCAGTCAAAAACTCAGCAGAGCAAAAATTTGAAAACTTCAATCTATTATATGATATATGAAATAACTAATGTACAAAACACCATAGTATTGCTTGCAAGGTCGTCCAACATTTCATCGTAACTAGGCTGTTTCTCTCTCCCTGTTTTACAAAATTCATCACCTCTGTAGGAAATATATGGAAGTTGAACCCACCTGGTCTTGCTCCTCTAAGAGGTCGTGGAATACCCAATCGGGCTTTTACTGGTAGTGCAGGTCTCTATAAACAGAATGAAATGTGATTCGAATCCTGCTCATCGCATTTGTTCACCGTTATACATTTACGAAACTTACGCCTCTACTTCGGACGAGCGGAGCGGAAGGTCGGCGTCCGATTCCCATTGACCTACGAGCTAGGGCAACAGCAAGGGCACGATTTCGCTGTGAAATAGTTTTTGGGACACCCCTTGTAGGAGCACTGTAACCCGCAGGGCCAGCATATCGAGACGCTCCCGGGATTCCATAACCTTCTTGGGCAAAACTATGAATTGTTTCTTGCTGTGCCTGCATGTGTCTGAATCTGTAATAAAATAATAACGGTCAATGAATAAAGACGGACATTTAAGTATGTAAAAGATAAAGTATATTGTGAAATAGATTTTACACATGAGTCAGCCAAAAACAAAAATCCTAATACTTCAAGTTTCGCAATTATTCAACGTAATTTACTTCAAAGTTTTCGATGCTCCACATTAAAAAATCCCACTTCATTTGTACTTATGAAGAACTGACTAAATGTACAGATGGGGGAAAATAAAAGTTAGAAATTCCAAACACGTACCTGTCGGATAACGGTATCCCAGTGGTAATCGTCACAGGGATAGTGGGTACTGCTGTACGGCTAGGTGCGACGCGGGAGCCGGATGGGCGGTAGTTACCGTAATCCATCCTGATCAGATAGTTGGGGTCAAACTAAAAACAATAACTTCAGTAAGGCAACTTCGCGTCTAACTAACTACAATGTCCCGTCAACCCCTAACTCCTACGTATTCAAAACTTTCTCGGTCAAAATAATTAAACACAACTGGCTACCTTAAAAATAAGTTGTATTCTAAAATACAAATCCTAAGAATATTCAACCCAAATCTCCTCTGAAGTGACCCTCACTGCCTGCCAAGAAAATTAATGTCTTTCCAGGATTTCTCTCTTTATTGTGCCCAAAACTGTTCGCAGTCAGTGAGATAAAAAGCACGCGAAGCATCCTACTCTGAACGTACGAGCATTTCTAATTCACGCGCTCTTTTACTACTCATGAATAGCCAATAGTTGCATCCGTGTGTACTAGGTGGCAGGGTATGAGTTGGAATATACATTATCTCCTGAAATTATTCCCAACAGATCGGGTACATTAATCTCTTTAAGCTGCTGCATCAAGTAGAAAACGTTTATATATGAGGGAAAATGTCAAATATTTAGCATTCCATTTAATAAAAGTAGCATAAATGACGCGGTCACGCGGTGTAAATGATTAGTATTCAGAAACCTGTAATTCGCATGCAATGGATGCGCAAACTCTGAGACTGATGTACTATACATTCGGGTTGAGGGTCGAAGATACGTTTCAAATAATGACCTAACAGCCACGGACAAGAGTATACGCTATTTTATTTACCCATGGGAGCCTGCAGAAAAATCCATTTCATAGTTTTGAGCAAGTAGAAGATGCATAAAAGACTATGGAATGCAATTTGAATTCTTTGCTGTTCACAAATTTGACCAATTTCGAAAAATTTGGGGCAATTTTAGCTGTTCTGGAATACAGAATTCTTGAGCGGCTTTCACTTAGATAATCCCGTGATCTTCTATGCAAAATGTGTGAACAGCTACCATAAAGAAAATTCCCTGATCCACAGGGCTACATTCATTGAAGGTTTTATATGAATTATCATTCCATGATCTGCATCAGAATTTTACGCAATTACTTTGAGCAGCGGCATATGCAGAAACGGGATGCGGTCACGAACAGAGTTGGTGACGGTTTTAAGGAAGTCTTAATTCATAGGGTAACTTTGAGTCTACCGGAAATTGCTTTAGACATTTTGTCTGGGTAGACAACTTTGCTTATCCGTGCAGGGGTCAACTGCTTGATTGACTAAATGAGACTTACCAAAGGTGTTACGGGCGGCGAAATAAATCGCCGAATGATGTATTCTTGCATTAGATTTTCTCCTAGATTCAACGCTTCTACAGAAATTCGAAATTGACCGCCCCGGTGTCCTCAACGTCTCACCACCGCCAGCTAGCCTCTTAACTATTGCTGAGTGCTTTCTGCCTCTCGACACGATCAAAGCGAGCGACATGGAAAGCCACAATAGAAAAGATCCAATCGACCGTGAAGGATTCATCGTGACTGATTTTTCATGGGACTTTATTGATACTTTATTGCATTAAATAGGTCATTACAAAAAAGACAAAGTTACACAAACAAACTCATAACAAACTGTCAAAGAATAATAGAGGAGCTCGAGGCAATACACAGTTGCTCACGGGCTCGTCACCACACAGCCTCACATTTAACAGTTTGAATTGGTTTGCACCAGACAAATTATGGTGACACAGGACAAGGGGCGATTTCAGCATGTAATCTCCACAGGCACCAACAGTTGCCACTACCCCAACACAGCTAACAATTCCCAAACGGTCAGCTCCTGCTCAAAGCAAAACGGCTCATTGTCATCCACAAAAGAGGATGTTGTCATCGTATAGAAATATGTGACAGGAACCCACTAGTATTATACAAAATAAAATTATAAAAATACAATAAGCACACTTGTGATCAAGGTTATTTTAAATAATTGCAAAATGGACGGACAGTACAGATGAGCGACGTACATTGCATATCACATGTTTGCAAACGCGTACGTGACCAACTCTTATATTGTAAAAACACGAACAAACGAGCATTTAAAAGCTATTTACATAATGAAAGCAAGGTAATGGACTAACAAGCAGTTGTCACAAAAAATAAGGGATACTTCACGGGTTTGTCTGGTTACAGATCAGTGCAAAAAGTCAACATGTTTGGCTGCTGCTCGGTACAATGTGGACGATCACAAAATTGTACAGTCCTTCTTATCAGATGACGTGTGTGCAGGGTGTGTTGTTGTTGCTGTTGAAACTCTCTCGCAAAACCACCAGTAGTGACGTCCCTCCAACGCATAAAGAGCAGAGTAGTTTTTTTTTCTACTGTCCATTACAGAATGCCATACACTTTTCCTTTGTAACAAAATTATTCGCATTCCCTTCACATCCGCCAAAGTGGAACTGGACACAGTCTTTCACGGCCGGGTCGTATCTGTACCGCGTCATCATGGCTCTGCAGTGACCGCGCGTTGCGGGCAACTTGCAAATCTCCTCTGGGCGCTCTGGAATGAGTCAGAGAGAGAGAGAGGATGGATCATCATCATCATCATCATCATTTCTTTCTCAGCAACATTCTATCTTTTCACTGCGACAGAATCCGGGCTAGATACGACAGAATTATCATACTGGGGCCAATTGTGAATATAAATTACAGTTAAATACAGCTCCAAATAGGATCATATATATCTTAAGGGTCCTTCACATCCAACTAACTTCCAAAGCATAAGCTAAATTGCAGAGACAGAACCATGTGTGTGTGTGTGTGTGTACGTGTCCATTACATGGGAAACGTGTGTGCATGTGTGCTCAAAAAGTTCATTTACCCGTCACATCCTCGCTGGATTCCTCCTCCGCCGTGTTGACTGGAAGACCGGATACTGAGCCGATGGAGGGACTCTTGGCAGCAGAAACTTCAGCTTTGGACACACTTCGGGTAATCTTGACGCTGCTAGTCTCGGAGTCCGTGGGGAGAGGGCACTGACATTTCTTGCAGCCTCCAGTGCTCTGCTCTTGAACGACGATACATTTGGCGGCACAGCCTTCAAATTTTGGACATTCAATTTTCTTCTTCGGAACTACCGTTGTTGTTGCTACTGTAGTGGAAGTAGTCGTGGCGGCGGCGGCGGCAGCAGCAGTAGTTTCTGCTGTTGGAGAAGTTGTCGTGCTCGTGGATGTCGTCGTTGTAGAACTAGCGGTCGTCGCCGTCAAAGATTCAGCACTGTTGGCACCAGTTGTTCCTGATGGGGTCGTTGTTGTTGCTGCTGCTGCTGGACTGACGTCCGTAGTACTAGTAGTGGTGGCGGCGGCTGTAGTTGTGGAGGAAGCATTAAGAATCATGACGGTGTCGTTATTTGAAGAAGTCGACTCCGCACTCTTAATGCACTGGTTTTCACACTGGATTTTGTCTTTGAATCGGTTCTTATTCCCTCCACATCCGGACCACATAAAGGACTCGCAAGACTTTGTAGCCACATTGAAAAACCAGCTATCAATTACAGCCCGGCACGGTCCTGTTGATTTTTCCAGGAAGCAATCGTTCGGATCAAATTCTCTCGCTTCGGCTGACTCTGTTCCACTTTCCATCTCCTCGTCCTCCACATTCTCATCTGCGGCGGCTTCCACTAAAAACCAAAAGTTGAGGGCAAAAATTATTATTGCGTTTTTTCCCCTCCTATTTCCGTCCACCTCACAGTCACAGTATAGGTGGGGACCTATACTGTGGGTTATACACCGAACATACACATAATACGTAGTCCAGTCAGCCATGTAGCGAGCGTCCGAAGAGACTCAAATTCATTTCATTTCCTTATTTATGTTCTACCTAACCTTATACGTATGTGTGTGTGTACTACTGACGAAATCGAAATGACATCCACATTCCACATAGTACACACACACACCACCCACACATTGTCATATAACAGATACACACATCCACAAAATCCCATCCAGCAGACACACGCACACATTCTCATATAACATCCAAGCGCACACACTTACACTCACAAACACATACACCCACACCACATGCACACATACACATACACACACACACCATATGCACACATACACACACCACATCCGCGTACTCATACACACCACTTATTCCAACACACACGCATACACATGCACAGTACAGAGGGGAGCTCAAACACAATCATTCTCCTTTTCTTCTCTCCTTGACTCTTTTTCATGCTCCGTGACTCCCGAGCAAGAGCCAGAGGCGCTCCGTGGGTTCATCTGTGTATGAAATGTCCTGCATCAACGAAACGACACGGAAACAAAGACCAGGGGAAAAATCCATATCGAAAATATTTTCCCTTCACGCAAACATAAGCACGGATGAAAGGAGTCCCGTCCCGTGTCCCGTAGTGGTAGCAGGAGTACTAGTAGTATTAAGTAGCCGACCAAACCAGACGCCAATAAGTCTTAAACTGCACCAACCTAGGGTAAACGTTTATTATTACAATCCTCCTCAACCTCTCTCTCCTTTTCCAACTCAACAGGAATGGGAAGTTGGACATACCATGTACCATACCTCTGCGGGCTAAAAGACTTGGTCTCTATCTACATCCCGCACGTTTCCACCCGCACTCGGTCCACCGAACGATTACGACACCCAGGTCTTTTGTTGTCGTTTCCGTCCCGCTCCTTCCCCTCCTTCTTGTCTCTCCCACCAACACGCATTTTCTCTCATGTAATTAATTACGCGAAAGAACACGGACATGCGAAGCATGTTAAAATCTCATCAAAAGAATCTCGGGCACTACTGGCTGCAAATTAGTTTTCTTGGTAAACTGGAACTTGGAGGGATGAAACAAGGGGACGACGTGCTTGGTTTTCTTTAACGCACTCACTACTACTGTACTGCTCTCATCCAGTCCTACACATAACCTTTTTCCCGCTCAATGAGCTCACAGCAATGTAGGTAAGAGAACGGAGGGACATAGAGTGTGAAATATGCGTAACGGAATTTAGGAGAGGAGGAAAAAATCCCGCCTCAACAAGTTAAAAATGAACCCGCAATCCTTGGCTCCGTGGAGCTCCATGTTGAAAATCTCATAATTTAACTTGGCCTTTTCACCCGCATTTCTAATTTACCTTGGAAGACATAATGTTAAAAGAAGCGAAACTTTTCCCCGCATTCCGTTCTGATCCCAGTATATGGTTGCATTTAAAACGTGCTCCTGTGTGTATGTGGCTCCCTGTGGGAACAGGTTGGCGTTGTGTGTGTGTGTGTGGAAAACAGAAATAATTACTACACTTTTTTCCTGTTTTACTCTCATCCAGTAGAAAATACAAGGTGGGTTCGTTGAAAGCAACTTTTAGGTACAGGAAGAAAGTTGGTCGTCGAGATTCACCTCAAGGATGGGATTAGGGTCTGTCTGTCTGTCTGTCGGGTATATGGAAATGCACATTTTGTGCATAAATAGGAGGAAGTAGTGGAATCCTCGGCTCAAAGGGAGTTTCTGGAGCGGGTCGGGGCTTGTAATGGTGGAGAGATTTCACTCACCGACCTTCGTTTTCCGCTTCAATAGCTTTCTATGTATATGTATGTCCCGGCGGTGGTCTGGTATCTATCTTGGAGGGAGTTTGGAATTCGGGGGAGCAGCTGTGTGGAGTGGAAGCAAGGTAATTTCTCCGCCTTTTGATCAAACGACTGGATTTAGAATTAATATATAGGGGAGTGAGCGCTCTGTCTTATTTAATTGAAAACAAGCTATTTTGAGCCTCTCCTGTCAAAATTCTAGGGAGACGAATGCATTTCTCAAGTCCATCCCCCTTCTCCAGACTCCATAATTAAATCACACGGGGTTCGTCAGTCCCACATTTAGTTTGAACATCCCGCCAAAAATCATATTAACAGAATCTTTCAGTTCTAATTTTTTTTAAAATGGTGGTTCAACTTTCAGTTCTACATTTGAAAGCCCCACAACGATCCTGTGACGATCCTCTTTGAGCTCCACCATTTGAAAATCCCAAAAAATATTTTTTTCAGCTTCATACAATTTAAGAATTCAGCACAAATCCTCCAACTCTTGTAAACAAAATTTTTTTAAAAATCGATTAAAATTATCAAGACTCTTCAAGTTGCAAATTTCAAGAATCCCGCAAAAATCATCTTCAACTGATCCAGTCTCAAATTTTAAAAATCCCAGAAAAACCATATTCAACTGATTCAGTCTCAAATTTTAAAAATCTCACTAAAATCATATTCTATCTTTTGGTCGAAAATTTTAAAAATCACGAAAAAACCCTCCACTCTCTTCCAGTGCGTCTGTTAGAAAATCCTGAAGGAATAAACTATCGAATGGCACTCTCTCTTCCGTGCCCATGTGACACTGATTCCGGCGGTATTTTCAAAATCCTTCAAAATAACCCACCGTTACACTCCACAACAATGACGGAAGAATCCGGAATTAATTTTCATGGAAACGAACCGGAAGAATCTGCAAAGAGAAGTGGAATGGGAGAAAGACCGGAATGAACTCTAGTTTGATGACCCCACATCAATCTTAAGTGTGTGAGTGTTTCACGTCCACATCAGAATAATTTCCCAATAAACTTGTGTCCATTCTCATATCATCTCGAGCGGCCCGGCTCATTTTTCTCTCCCAGTTTCCCACATAGAATTCCCCCACCAGGGAGGCACACTGTAAGATGGTGTGGAAATACTCTGGGGAAGCAGTCGTATTCGTATCATCGTCTGACTGAGAGAGACTACTCGGCATATAGTATGTACGCATTGTGTACGTACGTGGCGGGATGGAAGGAGCAGTGAATTTTATCGCTACTCTTCCGCCTTTAGCTTAATGCCCGTCGACTCCAGCCATACGCTGTTCGTCTGCTTTGTGAGTGACTCGTTCGAGTCAAAGGATAGATCAATACAGCAAATATTACAAGGCCCTTTGTTTCAACTTGAAGTAATTCTAGTGGAGTTAGAGTAACACTGAGCCTATAGACACATGGAGAAGATGGAGCCGAGGGAGTAGCATAGTTGTAGCGGCGGTAGTAGTGAGAGATGGCGACGTCCTAAAAATTTTCAAGTTGATTGTACAGGAAAAGCGAGAGGAATTGTGACGCGAGAAGAGAAATGTCAAGATGTGTACAGGAAGAATCACACGGAGTGTTAGAAGTAGTGGAAATTCAGAAGCACTGAGAGAGAAAGAGAGAGAGAGAGAGAAAGCGGAGGGAGAGATCCTAGATGCTCCTGCCTCTACATGAGCAAGAAAGGGAGAGAGAGACACACAGCCGGAACTGGCACAGATGTATTCCCATCTCCGAAGAAGATGACTCTGAGGAGGATGAGGAGCCCCTGTGCGTATGGCTTCTTCATCAGTGAAATAAAGGAAAGGATTGATATTTTCCCCATCGCCTTTTCCCACATCCAAGGAACATCTTCCGCCTCAATGGAAATTCAGATCAACACTATTGACTTTTACCATCGCAGCGCTCCATGGAGTATGTACGTACCATATGATATGCTCGGCCGGCTGGGGAGCATGTGTCCTATGTACGCCTGTGTATCGGTATAGGAGGTGTCTCTTTTCTCTCCTCTTAAATCCTCCCCAAAAATGCCCCATAAAATCCAACGTGGAGAGTTCGGATCGGGCATGGTACATCAGTTAGCAGTGGAAGTGCATAGACTTTTACATTTGGAGCGGCGGAAGGAGTCGTGGTGGGACTTTCATGTGCGGGAAATTGCGGAGGACATTCCCACGTGTGTGTGTGTGTGTATGCTTTGGCCATGTAAGCGTGTGTGAGCGTATGCGTCTGAATGTAAGTACGTATTTATGTGCATGTGCGTGTGTTTATGCGTGAGGTGAGTGTGCGTGTACGTGTGTGTGTTTATGCGTGAGGTGAGTGTGCGTGTGCGTGTGTGTATTTATGCGTGTAGGTGAAACTGTGTGTGAGCGTGTGTGTCTGGGTTACAGGCCATTGAGTGTATAATGTACAGCATATGGAGATGAGATGAACTTCCGTCACTCGCCACAGCTCACAACCAGCACTGCACTGTACACGATGTCTTTGACGCTGTGAGAGCATACGTGTGTGGGAGTTGTTGGATGGAAGGAAGGAAGGAAATCGGGGAAATTTATCGACGGGAAAGCATTCCCTCTCATCGTCTCCAGCCGCCGGACTATTTAGAAACTTTTAGTCTTACACCCTCACCCTAGTGCGCCGCAGAGGACGCAGAGTGATTTCCATCCCATCCACGTGTCAAAATAACTTTTGTATGCCTCCTTGAACCTCCAATATAGGATTACCATAAGTTATAGTCCCTTTTCCATTCTGTTTAATTGACTGAGAAAATTCCTTGCGAATTGATAGGAAACGTCATTTTTTCCTCTTTCCAATTGGTCCCACTCACATTTAACCTTCGGCATCCCACCTCCCTTCAAGCATGCATCCCCATAAAGGATCTTTGCGGAAAGTAAGAATCGGACCAATAGTGGGGAAAGCGTCCAGTTTTTCATCACACAAGTCCATACCCTATGAAAGTGCTGCCGTTTAATTGTGTAGACGGAGAGTTTAAAGATGTGTCAAAATATGAAAGTTGTGTGGGTGGAACCGTTTTAGTGGCTGCTGGTAGCTGATGTGCTTATGCTTAAATGTATGTGTGCATGTGTGTGTATATGGGGAAAAGTTTGAATTTTCCAACCATTAAAATTAATGTACAACCTCCCATCCCGTGAGCCCCATGTGTTCAGGAGGGAGCGAGCATGATAGATATTATGGCACACCCACGGACGCATAGCGAGGTCATTAATTCTCGTAGAAATGCATTTTCGTTAACCGTCCAAATAAATCCTAGCACCTGTTTGCTAAAACTTGAGCCTATAACATTATATTTTACACACACAAACGCACACACTCACACACACACACACACACACACCCACATGCAGGCGTCAAACGCCCCACCACGTATATACACGAACAGGTAGAACATGTTAATTAAACCAAGTGTGTAAAGGGGCAATATACTATCAGCTGTATCAAGTTGTCTATGTCATCCATCTGAGAGTGCATGCGTCTGTGTCTGCGTACGTGTGGAAGCAACTTTGTTAGATCTTCCTTTTCAATATATACATATAGATATACAGCATAAGATCTTAATATAAGATACAGTTAATTGCGCAGATATTCAGACTCCTTTTGTACGTGTGCATAGCCCGCGTGTGTGTGTGTGTGCGTGTTTGTGCGAAGGCTTCCACTCTCTCACGCCTTTGTTCGGAAGCCGGCGGCGTGTAGTCAATACAAAGAGTTTCAAATGGAGGGAATACAGCGGCGTTCACTGCGTGTGGACCGTGTGGATGTGCTCATATGCATTAGACGTGTGTGTGCGCCTGCATGCGTCTGTTTGAGTGAGTGTCTTCTGGGTCTGAGAGAGTAGCAATAAGAAAACTTTCTTAAATCCCTCCCTCATTGTCCTGTGAGCTTTGTGGAGAAGAGGCTCTACCCACTACTTTCGCTCTTTGTTTAACATCCAGTTACATCAATGGCCGTCATAACTACCTATTTATTAGCACGGTTCCATGCATGGCAGTCAATGGAGAGAGACGCGCATTTCTGATATTTAGCCTCTGCTCAGGCCTCCTTTTCTTCAAAACTACACCGATGAGAAGAAGAAGAAGAGGAAGAAGAAGATGACGACGACGACGACGACGACGACGAAAGTCTGGGAACAAAGGTAATGATGATAAGGAACAGGGAGAGTATCACACTATAAACAGCTTGTCACCCCCAGGACTATCTCCTCTGCCATTTCCTAATAATGTCCAATGTCCTGTCCTCTAGACAAGACGGCATGTTAGACAAGGCTACAAAGATACTACGGCCACTCGTAGAACCACTTCTCGGCAACTCTATTCTCTCCCCCACCCGCGCCCCAGTATCTTCGCAGCATGGAATGGAGGAGACGAATATATTTTATTGTCATTGTTTTGAACTGGGAGTATACGACCATGTTACACTTCATATATAACAGCAACAACAACGCGGTGACAACAGAGCGGAATGGGGCTAAAACATGGGTATGTATGCACATGTTGTTCATATATATAGATAGTACGTCCGCCTCCCTTTCGCATGTCGGGTAAAAGGGGGACGAATATTAATATTTTTGATAAACGTGAATATTCCACTGTGGAAATAAATCTCCGTTGTAAATGTATGAAGCCATTAGTAGCCTTGTATGTAGGCACACACACAGCACATACAAATACACACACATAACACACACACGAACACACACACACACACACACACGAACACACATAACACACACACGAACACACATAACACACACACACACACGAACACACATAACACACACACACACACGAACACACACAAACACACTTAAAACTAATGCAAACACAGACACAAACGCACACACACACACACACACACACACACACACAAA